>BHFT01036054.1:0-65747 GCA_004320025.1 Laticauda laticaudata | reverse complement strand
CATCCGTTCTGTACTCATTGCGTCCGTTTTTCATACCTCTATCACGTCCAGCAGTCCGTCTACTGACATTTTCAATTCCGCTCAAAAAGTTTAGGCTGCACAAAACTTTTTGAGGCGGAAATTATCCAACGCGTCCGTTTATACATCGCGCTCTGCCATATGGGGAACATCCGTTAAGTAACGTCCGCATCAATCTTACAGCTCCGCTATATCCACTAGGCATCCGCTGGCAACCATCCGCGTCAACTCACGATCTGGTCTAGCGTGAAAACGACAAAGGAAGGAGCGAAACGGACGCGGAATGGACACGCAGAGTTAGTAAGCACGGATGTAGACAAGGATGAACGTGAATTTTGCAGCTTGCATACAAAGCATTAAAACTGAAAAAGCGTTCGTATAGGGGACCTATTCGATATTTAAGGATGCTGGAGGATGTCCAGAGGATGCGGAAGGACACCTTAGCGGAAAACATATATTTCTCCTATCAAAATGGGGAGGAAATCACCTGGATCTCACTTTCAGTCCTAGCAGCCCTCTGTGCAGACACTCTTCAGCCTGATCTTTTGCTCTTGCTCTTCCACAGCATCCAGTCATATCTCCACCATGGGTATCATCTAACACACTCCTTTATGGTAGCCACCATTGGTTCTACAACAGTGCGAAGCCAATCTACAGGCCCTCTTTCAACTGTTCTACTGCAAAGAAAACGAGGCGGACAAGAAGTGTCTGGTCCAAGATGGATAGCCAGAAGAGCAGAGTACGGACTGTATAGACAAGCCTAGATGGTGGAGCTGAAGAACGAAGACACCCGTGCAATTCGCAGGAAGGCTTAAGAGGGATGCCGCCAGCCATGTTTGACGAAGTTGTGGAGCAGCTGAGACCAGGTTGACCAAGGCAAACACCAACTTCCGCCCAGCTTGGACCCTGGGCTGAAGGTGGCTCTGACTCTGCGCCCCCTGCTCAAGGGATCACGCTACAGGAGCACGCAGTAATGGCTGGAGACGTGCACACAACACCATCAGCATTGTGTCAGAGAAAGTGGTGCAGGCGCCATCATCGAAGAATACCTGCAGGAGCTCCTCATACCCCTCACTGAAGAACGCTGAAGAAGTTTGCAGAGCAGTGGTGAATCAGAAGTGGGAACTTCCCACACAACGTTGGAGCCATAGATGGCAAACACCGTGGCCTGAGCAAATCTCCAACCAACTAGGCCTTTCGCACTTATTATACTCGAAAGTCAAGGGCTTATTTCAGCACATCCCTCTTCGCGCATGGTCGATGCTGACTACAAGTTCATGTACATCGATGCTTCAGGCAAACGGCTCATCTTCAGATGCCAGGTATACCAACGCCAGTGACCTCAAAGGAGTGGCTGCGAACACAACTCGTCATGGCCTTCCAGATCAGACCCCTGTCCAACAACACACGAAGATGTGCCCTACTTCATCGTGGGATAGAATGCCCTTCTCGCCTCATCCAACACTAACCTCATAAATGCCCTACACTTCCAGATGCCTCACCCGTGAAGAGAGGATCTTCAAACTACAGGCTGTGCCAGGGTCAAGGTCGGGTGGTGGTAATGCCTTTGCAATCCTGGCCAACATTGTTCCAGGTGCTTCTCACCACCATCAGCAATCAACCCAGTAGACGGTGAGGAACATCATGGAAGGGCTGCTGCATCCTGCACAATCTCATGCGCACCCGCTACCCAGTGTTGCAGAACAGGCTTGTGGACTGTCAACAAGGGAATGGGGACTGGAGCGCTGGATGCATCGCGTTAACCAACGGATGGCAAGTGTTTCTCTCCGTTTTACATCCTCTTTCCATCCGTTGGTGCTGTGTCACAGGGGCTTTAGCTGTTGGCCTTCATACACATTTAGGTCTTCCCAACAGTCTAGGATATGGTAATGTATTCGCATAGTTAATAATATGTGCAAATCCACATGGTATGGCCTTTTGCAACTGACAGATGGAAATGTTGTCAATCCACAAATTTTCAATTCACAAATTCCACAATTTTTTGGTATGGCATCCAGTGTGCAATAACCACTGAGAATACCACAATCAATTTATGTCATAACCTTTTAACTTCTATTTTCAGATCTTGATCTTTGTAATCTCCATTTCTTTGTCTCCTATTCTACTATCCTCTGGTGTTGCCCCATCAATTATCAACACTTTCTTTTTTTCAATCATAATTATATCTGATGTTTTGTAACCCAAACTTTACTTCTGTTTTTTGGTTTAAATTGTCCAGTTTAATTTGTGCCCAGTTAATAATTTCAGCAGTGCATCATATCTCAAGTATGTCTCAGATATTGATGGCTTTGATAGTGTTTCCACCATTCAACTGTGTCTTTAACAATTTTCTCACTATTGGATGTATTCCTCACTAATATAATCAAGTCTAGAACTTACAATTTTCTGGTTTCTAGCCAGCACCTTTGTGACTATACCACACTGGCTCTTGTATTGCTGTTGTAGAGCCAATCCTATAGATATTGATTCATTTACTGAAAATCAATAACTGATCTAGAATAAATAAATGTCATCCATAGGCAAGCAGAACTTTTAAATAAACAATATTTATATTAAAATACTTTGCACTGTCTATTAGATCCTGAATGGTTTAATATAAAAAACCCCTAAGCAAGTTGATAAAATAAAATTTAAAAAACTGAATACAGTTCATTCACAGTGGTATAAAATAATGGGAGGAACAGAAAATATAACCAGAAGCTAGTATACCTAGAAAAATCATGTACTGTATTCTTTCAATTGTTTAAGTTATCTTTTATATGAAATCTAAGTTACATGAATAAATCATAGTCAGCAGGATACATGTTATACAATGTTAATAAAAGATGATTCAGGAGAATGACATAAATTATTCATTATTCCTATTTCATGTTTGCTGAAAACAAAAACAAAACTAGTGGAATATCGATGAATATGTTCCCCCATTGCATTCTCCTAATTTTTCATTACCTTGTCCATTCTTCTAGATGCTGTTAATGGTACGTGCATACCAATATAAAAGGACGTCCTCAAATTAAACTAAAATCTTGGAAAGTGCAAAAGGGGAGGAAATCTTGCAGCATTTTTTGTAATTAAACTTCAACTGTGTTCTTCCAAGATTTTTCCCCTCAAATTTTCAGCGTACCCAGTAGTTTCTAGATAGTGCCATATCCAAATATCAACCAGAACAATTTCTGCTAGCTTCCAAGATCAACCAAGTTCTACTAGGTTCTGCTACCTATTGAGAACAAATCATAAGGCAATGCCCATTCCACACAGAGAAAGTGCATCTTGTAATTATAAAAATTCAGTCCCTAATGTATGATAAGAAAGGGAGCATGAATATAACCTATTTAGATAATAACTAAGCAGGAAATGGCATATCACATCTGAAAAACCTTGCCAAGAAAACTGCAAGGACTTCTCCAGGCAATTTCCAAGAATTATCATGGCTGAATAGAAGAAAAGTAAATATTTGTATACTTATACCTTATTGATTAAATAAAAATGAGTCACATAAAATCCACTAAACAGATCACTTAGAACAAAAAACAAAGGTAAATGTTGATCAACCCAATTTATATACTACTGTATATTCTTCATTGGAACCTCTGAAGTATTTAAGACTAACATATTTCAAATTATTAGCATTTTTAAAATTCCAAATATTTCTTTTTCTGAAAAAGTTAATACTTGGGTCTGAATGGGAACAAGAGTTTATTTTATATCTGGTTAATGGATCACATGCTTATTGAAATTTCTTATTCCTATCAGACATGAATATATCACCATGGTTAACCTATTTCAGTTTCACAGAAATATTGCACCATCATCAAAAAGATACACATATACTGATATTAAAAGTAACAACTTATTCAGGAAACTCTTTGTAGTCAATTTTACTGCAAAACTGATAGACAAAATATCTCAATCCTGCTGCCACTTCATTAAAATAATAATTAAGAGAAAACAGCTTCATGAAAATAAAAACAATAAAGCTATAAGCTGCCTGTGTACTGTGCTCCATTTATACTACTGTGTTCAAAAGGTTCTGTTATGATATTGCCTTATAAATTATTATATATTAAGAAATAGTATTTCAGCAAATTGATGGTGTCCAAGAATATCATAGTTTTTATTGTGAAATGTATTATCTTTTATTTTGATTTAAACATTTTTTTTCAATTTACTTTCAGAATGGAATTGAAAAACAACCCAACCAAAATGACAGACATGTTTTAAAAATATTTTACCTTTTTCTCTATAGTGTGCAACATTGTCTTCCGAGTAAAATTTCAAAGTTAGAATATGCTTTATCAGAAGTATTGTTATTCAAATAAACAATTCAAGATCTAATATTCAAAGAACATTTAGTCAAAAGTACTGCATATGTACACTACCTCAGATTTCTACAAAACCCAAGCATACATAAATGGGTAACATAGTAATGGCTTTTTTCAAATGTATATTATGTAATATGTTAATACATATAAAATATTTTATTTTATTACAGTTATTTTTTTCCATTTTTTTAAAAAAAGGAATGTTCATGTAAAAAACAATCTTAACATTATTTAAAAGCACTCAGAACTAATGTTAAATCTTCATACCCAGTGTCTATAAAATTATGTCAAATAGCATAAAGTACAATCTGGAAGAGCTGTAGTAAAGTTGAAAGCATCTAAGTCTACCATGACACAGTTATTTTAGCCACAAGTTAAGATTCCAGGGGAAAAGGTTTGGATCTTACCATTTCTGTATAATAAACGTACAGGGCTGGATAACTCATTCACTGCCATGTGACAACCCCCTCTCAAGATAAGCTTCAGGCTTTAAAGAGAAATTAGCTTAATTCAAAAATAGTGATATTTCATAGCATATGGAAACACAATTATTTATGCTTGGACAAATGGCCTTCCTTATTTCCATATGTTTGAAACAAGAGCTCTATAACCCTGAACCTGTTCCACACACCGCTTTACATAGCTTCATACAAATCAAGGATGTATAAAGTCCTCCGTATCTTTATTGCATTTAACCCATATGCAGCACATCTCTCTCTGTCACACACACACACCAACAATGCCCCTTCAAATTTCCATGAATGCGTTCAGTGGAACACACACACAGGTACACGGATGCTGCTCCAATTCCCCTGAAACAAATATCCCGACCTCGTTTCGTATCGTTGAAACTACATTCATCGGATTGATGTTTTTCCACGCCATTCTGAAGCCCGCCTCGACAAAAGGGGAGCGGGAAAGAAAAGGCTCCTTTTGCTTTTCGAACCACTCCATCCCTCCATCCATTATACAGGGGAAGAGGCGAGAGAGAGAGTTAAGTTCGCAGCGAGCCATCTGAGCATGTGATAAGAAACGAATCCCGGATTTAACGGGGTCTTTTAGCCACGAAATCAGGCTACATACCCAGTTTTAAATAAAAATTGCCGCGTATTGGCGGAAGGCTCAAGGAGAGAAGCAGCGAGCAACCCCCCACCCCACCCTCCAGCCACGTATTTCAGGTACATCTGAGGAGGAGACCCTTGACCGCAGCCTCGCCTTCTTTGGAGGGCGGGGAGGGGGGGCAGCGGAGAAAAATCGCCAACCGGAAGCGCCCGCATGCCCCAATCTGAGGGCGCAGGACCGAGGGGAAGAAGGAGGGGGGGGAGTGCAGCTACTAACGTTGACCTCCCCCTTCCCCCTCCCCACTCCCTTCCCTCGCTTTCCCGTNGGGGGGGAGTGCAGCTACTAACGTTGACCTCCCCCTTCCCCCTCCCCACTCCCTTCCCTCGCTTTCCCGTTCCCATTAACCCAGCACGGGAGAGAGACGGTTGACTGGCTGGCCGGCCGGCCAGCAGGTAAAGGTGGGAGGCGTGACACCTCTCCGCGTGGAATGACCGAGTGGGACTAGCTCGCCTCGGCGAACCGGAAAGCGGCGGGGCAAGTGGAAGAAGGGGGCGGTGGCGGGAGGGAGAAAAAGAAGGAGCACTGCAGAGAATACAGGACCGCAGCCGAGGCAGCAAACTCACCGCGTCTTCTTGCTGAGGGAATCCCGGCTCCTTGACCACGTCTCGCCGTTCACCACCACTCCACCACCACCCCCTTTTTTTTTTTTTTTACATCTTCTCACAACCCCCGCCGCTCCTTCGGCTCCTTTCCCTTTCTGCGTCGGGGGGGGGGTTGAGAAAGAAGCTCGCGCCCAGCGAGTCCGTTGGGCTCGAAGTTCGATCGCGCGCCCCGCGAGGGAGCCCACCCCCCACCTCTGGCGAACGGTTGTCTGCGAAGTCCGGATTCTTTTGTGAGGGGGGGGGCGCTGAGACGGAGCAGGACGAAAGGAGGGAAGGAGAAAGCGCGGACCTTCCTCGGCACAAAGCTTCACAATAGACACGGCGGAGAGAGCGGCGCGCGCGTCTGTGTGTCTGTGTGTGTGTGTGTGTGTGTGTGTGTCGGCGCGAGTGTGCCGAAGGCGGGGCTTTCTTGGCCGGCTCCCGGCACTCTCTCCCGGAACGGGGGTGGCGCGATCACTGAAGGGGAGAGGCAGGCGAAGGTGTCGTTTTGCGCAGCCACCTGAGCCGGCAAGCCCCTCACCGCGTGGCTCTTCTGCCTCGGGATGAAAAGAGGCGGACGCTTGGAGCTTCTTTACTGATGCCAGTCACGCGCGCCCGCGCGCACCCCCGCCCACACGGCCGGGTTGGTACAGGCTAGCTTTATTCTCTTTAAGAGGTTGAGAGCGAGGGGAGGCGGCGGCGGCGGCGGCGGTAGGGTTTTATTGCGGCTTTCCCTAAACCGGCTTCTCGCAGCCAATTAGAAGGAAGAGGAGGAGGAGCTGGCGTGAGATCCGAAGGCAGTCGGACCGAGGAGGCTTTGCAAGAGGGTTGAACGGCGGTCAGGGAGAGCTATGTTATGATACAGGTCGGCGCAGGCTAAGCCTTCATGAGGCTTACCTCTGCTTGCTCCATTTTTCCGTTGGAGCAAATGTTTGGTTAGCCAAAGAAAGCATGTAAACGCTGTAGAGTTTGAATGCTGCAGTCATTCTGTCATTATACAATTGTAGTAGGAATATGCAATACAGTGTATATACAATTGCCGGTCAAACCGCACTGAACTCGGTACGATTTGCATCTCCGTTAATGGGTAAGATTGTTCTGTGAAACCCTTCACAGGACTCCGCTACTTGAGGAAGGAAGTCTGTAGTAATCCCCTAGCCAAGATTCACTTTATAATATAGTCGGTCAACGTGGCTGACACCGCTTTTCATAATTTAGTAGTACTATTGAATTTCTAGTAAGGCTACAAATCTCAACACTTGCCTATATTTATTGAAATAAATGATATCGGATCGAAAACTAACTGCATTTATAAATACTATATAAAATATGTATTTATATACCCCGATGATTTATCCTGTAATTAATAATTATATATAATCCGCTATAATTCTGGAAGCAACTGAGCCTAACGATGCTTCGGATTTATGCTCTGAATTTTTACATATCCGTTTATTATTATCCAAAATACGAAGCTTTTGGAACTCATTCGTGCTTTCTGAATGATCAACGAGAATGAACCAGTGAACCGACAGTCATTGGATGCCATTCTTTCTACCAGATGTCGAACTGCACCCTGATGCAGTTATATTAGGTCTGTTGTCAAAACGGAACCGATATTTTCAGTACGTACCTTGCAATTAACATTGCAAAAATGATTTGGTGGCGTTGAGAAAAATGGGAATTGAAGGCGAGAGGACATTGACGCCTATTTTACATTGCTGCATTTCAGAACTGGGACCACTTGATAAAAAAGACGCACTTCGTTTGCAAGTGAGGAATGTCGACACGTTCATGCCCTCTTATTTTGGAATAAAAGGGAAGGGATCCATTATTGTTTTGGGATAAAAAGAAGTGCGAGATTTGGTTAGTTCTAAAGATGGCACAAATCGCTCCCCCCCCCTTCATCTAATATATACCATAGTAGCTGTGCAGCTTTCAGTCTCTCCTGTTAGGTGTATCTGAAGTAACCCCGAGAAGATTAATGCAAACTAATGTGCATTGAAATTACAGTTTTCCACCGATAACTATCTCAGGAGCAACAGCCTCAGTCTGCGCTACCCTCCTCCCTCCACAACAACCGAAGGTATGCTGGGATTTGTGTACTGGTTGAAAGTCCTAATTGCGCTCAACCTTAAAAAGCGTGACGCTTCATGACTCCCGTCACAACTGTATTTGGACAGAAGGCTAAAAATAGGTACATATTCTTTTTGGCGCTCCTGGATATGTTCAGTTCAGCCCGAACTGAGGGGGAGTCCGGAGAGAAGGAGAATTGTTTTACGCAGCTGCCAGGACTCTTCAGGCTTTTCCCGCGCTCCGCCCCCCCCCCCCCCCCCCCCCCNCCCCCCCCCCCCCCCGGCCGAGGAGGGCTACTTCCGTTCGGGTAAGATGTCGGCCGCCATCGCTGCCCTCGCGTCATACGGGGGCTCGGATTCCGAGTCCGACTCGGGCTCGGATGCTGAAGGAAGGCCCGGCCTTTCCGCTCAGGTCGCCGGGGCTGACGCTGTGCTTCACTTGGCGGCAGCGGCGCCTGCTGCGCAGCAGGTGTTGCTGCCGGTAGTGGACTCGGCCCCAGCAGTGTCGGTCAAGGTAAGAGCTGCCCGGCGATGGCCGATATCCGCCACCTGAACAGATAGATCGCGGCTGTTCGGCTACGAGCCCCCCGACTCGATTAGAAGGGGCCAACGTTTTCCTGACTTGGATGGCAGACTTGACATTCCCAGACCCGAGCGCTTTTCTTTGGCTGTGCCCCGGGGAAACGACGCCGTGGGTGTTTTCGCGTGCAAGCTTCCTCAAGGAAGCGTGATTGTAAATGTTATGGCGGCGAAACAGCGGAGAGTCCGAAGCGAAAGCTTTTTCATCACTTTTTAAAGACTTCGCTGGTCCTGGTAAAGGCTTGTTGGGGAACGGGTGGCGTCCAGCCTTGCACACTCAGAAGCATGTGGATGTTTAAAAAATGTTATACAGGAAGTCCTCGACTTACAACAGTCCACTTTGTGACAGAAGTTACACTGAAAAAAGTCACTTATGATCATTTTTCACTCTAAGGGACCATTGCAGCATCCCCAGGGTCACATGATTTACAATCCAGATGATGCTTGACAACTGATTAATATTTATGAAGGTTGCAGTGACCTGGCGTCCTGTGATCGCCTTCCACAACCTTCTGACAAGTAAAGTCAATAGGGAAACCAGATTAACTTAACAACTGTGTTACTAATTTAACAACTGCAGGGATTCACTTAACTGTGGCCATAAAAGTGGTATTGGCCAAGTGTGATTGAACACACAAGGAATTTGTTTTGGTGCAGATGCTCTCAATGTACATAAAAGAAAAGATACATGCGTCAAGGATCAAGAATCATGAGGTACAACACTTAATGATAGTCATAGGGTACAATAAGCAATCAAATCATGCTAGGAAGCAGTCAATATAAACCGTAAGGACACGAGTGACAAAGCTACAGTCATATGGTCACAAGTGGGAGCTGGTGGGTGATAAAAGAGTGATGAGAAGATTAATAGTAATAGTAGTACAAACTTTGTAAATAGTTGGACAGCGTTGAGGGATGGCGTTCGGGGAAAAAACTGTTCTTGTGTCTAGTTGTTCTGGTGTGCAGTGCTCTATAGCATCGTTTTGAGGGAAAGAGTTTATGTCCAGGATGTGAGGGGTAACACTCACTTAACAAATTTCTTTGTAAAGATCAGTTGTGAAGACATTGAAAAAAATGTGTGTGTGCTAAATATTAAACAAATCAGTAACTTTTTGCATAACTTGTGTTCCTGGGAAGAAAGCTCTTCACGTAATCTATATTCTAGTAAAACACTTATGAAAACTTTGATTTTTTTTGTAACATTCCATTGGGCAAAATGATGCATAATAAAGCAACAGTTTTTGAACAATGTACCTCAAATAGGGCTAACTTAAAGAATGCATCCAAGTTCCAGGACCCATGGCTCCTGTGAGATTGGAATTTGGCAAAGTTGTGGCCACTTCACTGTTCCCTGGTTCTTATGGTCAGTTTTAGTTACCTGATTGTCATTTCTAACTAATGATAGTTTCTTACATGGAAAATCTATGGGAAACTAGAAAGAAGTTAGAAGTCATTGCCACTCCCATTGCTTTTTTGCCTAACCCTGGCCATTCTGTTTCTCAAGTTTAAGTAAAGAAATATCTCTGAAACCATCCAACATGTCACATGAATTTAAGATAACCATCTTCTGTCCTCCATGCATTTTTATCCATGCATTTTTTGTTTACCTGCTTTGCTTTGGAAGATGAGTAGATCTGTTTTTATAATGCAGATGTGGGTTAATTAAGCTATCAATACCCCCTGACTCATTGTTTTTACTTCACTAATTTCATGGAGGTCTTTCCTAGTTCAGCCACCTATATGCTAAAATGTTTAATTTACATTTTTAATATGTAAATATCAGTGAATATCCTATTTGCAATTGAATTTCCAGGTCTTTATCAGAATTATTGCATGGACCAGTTTCAGAATTTTCTTTTTTCTTAAATTTGGAAGTGATGACTGCGACACAACTTACTTAGATTTAGTTCTTGGGGAAGTTGAAATATATCAGTTAGCATGCAAATATTAGTTGGCATCTGTTGGCATTAGTTTGCATCATTAATAATGATATATATGGTAAACAATGAAGCTGAATTACTGAAATCTAATGAAGGACATTGTTATTTATGTAGTGATGTTACTTGAAACTCCATTTGTAAAGGATGTAAGCAGCCATAAGTGGTTTTTGCTGTCCAGAGTTGACTGTTTCGGGTGACCTATAAATAAACATGGCTTTAACTAAAGTTTCTAGTAGTTCAGACATGCTATTAAAAATTAATATATGGCTTGCATTAATACAATAATTTGCTCTTTTCTACATTTGGTGTGTATCTGAATCATCTTAAAATAAACTAAAGATTGATACAGTGATGTATGTAAACAGTGGTGTTTTTAAACTATCATGTATAGTTTAGTATGCTATGTAAGGCAGCCAATTGTTGCTAATTCAAATAAAATATTGTTTTATATGGAGGCTTATCAGAAGCCAGTACAGCAACCAGGACAGTTGCTCCTGTAAAACAAATGCATATTTCACATTTTTATTAGCTACAACTTTTGAGTTGCCTTCTAGGTCAGTTCCATATAAAGTACAGTACATTAGTAATCTAAATTGCATTCTGCTGATTTCTCATTTAATGTAATTAGGCTGTACACCTGCTCACTAATTGAATGGATTCAATTAAATGTCATCATGTTCTAGAAATTACTACTCTACAATGTTAGTGTAATTATTAGAGAAATGGAAGCTGAAAATAAGTTGGTTATATCAGTCAGCAATCCAAAACAAAGCTCAAAATCACCCATAAAATACTTTCAGAAAAGAAAGAGAAATGACTTTGAAATAGACCTCATAATCTCCAGATTTTAATATTATAAAACTGGGATCACAAAGATAGATGCATGCAGGGAGTCCTGAGAATATTTCTGAGCTAGAAGAGTTCTCCAAAAAAGAACATTCTAAAACCAAGAACAGAAAGATTCTTAGCTAGCTATGGGAAATGTCTGCAAGTTATCTCTGTCAGAGGAAAGTCTACAGAGTACTAACTGAAAAGCTATTCAGACATCTGCATCTGTCATATCCACTGCTTTTTAAATTTGAATCTGTAAATAACTGCACAAAAATAATATACATTCTAATTTGCAAAAAAATTAACTTACTTTATTATATATATCATGTAAAAGTGTTAGTTTTTATTCCCCATTGTGTGAATGTTTATATTGATGTACATATTCTGTATATATCATCCTTAACATGCTATATTAGTGAGACACACTCATTATGTTCATTTGCTAATCCCAGATTAGTTGATATTTTTTGGAAAGGAGCTTACTGAATTGCTGATAACTTCTGTCCTTCATAATCCTTTTATTCAAGAATCAAAAAAGGACACTCATTTGAACTCCCCAACTTTTTTTTACTGCACAAGGAATAAATTAAGGAACATAATGTTCGTTACCATGAATGATCCCCTGCATTAATTGTTTTTACATACAAATGCTTTTCTACTTTTGATGTTTTAAACACCAGACAAGGTTTTTATTGGAAAAAAATTGTCAGGACTTTTGTGTCATATTTTTAATCAGACATAATTTTGGGTGCTTCCTGTTTCAAATTTAATTTTAAAGAAATAATGCATTATATGATCCTTAAAAAGTAATGTTTTTGTCTATATTAACAGAATTCTGCACAAAAATACCTAAGTATTCAGAGTACTTGTCTTAATGGACAGTGCTGAATTTTATAAGCAGATGCAGTTAGTGCAGTATAGTTTTTATAGAAGATTAGACAAATTGGAACTATGTTTATTCTGAGTGGAACAAACCTGGTTAAAACATGGTTTTCTTGGGTTTCTTTCTCTGGTTTATTCCAAGAGTAGGGAAAAAGGGTATTGAATCCCTAGGCCACATTCAACAAATGAAGCACAGAGCCATTATGATTTAGCATGATTTATGAAGCAGTTGCAAGTTTATTTAATATAGCTTGATGATTGATCTATACAATGTATCATTAAAACTTTTTTCTCCAGCATTCTATATGAAGATAATAAAACACACATTTCTGAACATTATGAATATTTGGAACAGAATTAATTATCTCTTTGCACATTTGGCATTATAATCAGAATAAAAACATTGCATCTGATTATAATTTCCTATTATGTTCATGGTGACAATAACATCAATTACTGATTAAATTCTTCAGAAACAACATAGTTAATTTTCAAGCTGTGTTCTAGGGGGTGCTTTAAAATTATTCAACAGCTTTTATGTGGACATCAGTTTGCCACTTTCAAAACTTTGTAACAATGTTTCTTTCTAAGCCTTGTCTTAAATTATTCAAATTTCAGAATCTTTGTTATGCTGTATGCAGAAAACTTCTGTTGCTCCATAGTACTGCTTCACTTGTGGAAGTAGTCATGCATTTCTGTGGATTATGAGGAAGAAGGTGCTGATAGGAATAAAAATGGAAATGTAGCTTAAAGACTGTGTCTCAGGACATCTTTAGCTTCTGCTTTTCTAGCACAGGCACATGATAAGCTGCTGGCTTTTCCAAAGTAGTTCAGGATAAAATTAAATGTGTTGGCTACTTACAGAAGTCAAAATCCCATTTGAGTGAGTTAAACTCTTGTGCCAATTTAATCTCATATCCTAGCTATGATTATAATTCATTATGTTCCCCAAACCAGGAAGTACCAACCAATGTTATGTTGGTGTATTGCATTAATATAATAGGACTTCGCTTTGCTTCCTTATCTTTAGCTTTCTGCAATACTACAGAGATTTGGAGATGTGCAGACGGGAGGATAGATATTCTATTATTATTGGCTATCCCACCAGCAATAAGAACTCGCTCCAATAGGTGCTTTATACTGACAATTTGTAAAGATATTTAATAAAGGAGATGATAATTGTTGAAGGCAGGTTTTCCATCTAATTGCAGAAGGTAGCATTTCTTTTCAATGGCAGCCCCTTGGCCATAATGCATTTTTGGTTCAGAGGGTGTAGGAAGTTATCACTCAAGGAAAGAAGCTAAAGAATCTCCATTCATTAATGGAAACATTTGTGATGCACTTTGGCATCCAATGGTTTAAAACCACAAGATTGTGTAATGTTGATTCTCAAAAATAATACTGACAAAAATAATGCAGTAGCCAAATAAGCTGCCTCAGGTGGCTGTGGAATTTATTTTCTCTGGTGTCTTTATAGAGAAAGATATTTTCAGTAAACACTGATGTAAAGAGATTGTTTAATAATTCAAGTCAAACTACAGAATTATTGACGTACAAGAAATAGACAGGTCGATAAATTATTTTTATTGTATCATTATCTTGAAAGTAGGGTGAGGAGAGAAGGGTAGGCCACTCAGATAGATCATTTCGACCACCCTGACCTTTGCTGTCTTCTTCCTCTCACTGCTGACAACACACACCCAGCTGAGGCAACTGCTGACCTTTTGCAAGGCCTCCCTATGCTGAATAAAGGCCTTGTAAGGGTCTCACACAGCATCATAGATGCCTAACAAAAATCCAGGCCTTAATCAGGTAGGGCCTCATCACAGCAGGAGGAAGAAGACAGCAANACACAGCATCATAGATGCCTAACAAAAATCCAGGCCTTAATCAGGTAGGGCCTCATCACAGCAGGAGGAAGAAGACAGCAAAAGTTGGCAGGGGGAGGCAACAGCAGAGTGCAAAGCAGCCAAAAGAACAAAGATGGGGGAAGATAAGAGATGGGACAAGGTGAAGTGAAGGTAAGCATGACAGGTCAAAGGAAACATGAGATGCTCTTCAAAAAACAGCACAATCCTTGCTTAATAGCTGCAATGAGAGCTACCAAAACTGCTGTCTCTAAATAGTGTGGTCATGTGGTATTTCACCTAATGACTGATTCACTTAGTGATGGAAATTCTAGTCCCAGTTAGGGTTGTTAAGTGAGGATCACCTGTACCTCCACTTTTACTCTTTTGATATTCATTCTTCATAATAGAGCCTCATACTACCCTACTGCTTTTTTGCCTAGCATTTCCACCCCTTAATATTTCTCTATCCATTTTCCCATCTTTTCACAAATTTTTCTCTGTATGTGTGTATGTGTGTTTGTACATATATTGGATATATGCGTATGTGTGTGTGTGTGTATGTATATATGTATACATATTGGAATATATATATGTGTATATGTACATATATGTTTTTTTAAGTTTTCGCGGGTACTTACAGGAATGCAGTTCATCTTCGGGTATTATCCCACGTCATTGTAGTGCTTTTAAAGTTGTAGCAATGTTTCAGCAGAATCTCATCTGCCATTCATCTAAGGCTGCTGTACTGAGTTTTGTAGGTGGTGGTCAGGCTCTCACAGCGTTGTTTTAAATTTGAGGCTAGCCTATTTGTGGGCAGGAGTGTTTTCTTTTCTACATTCCGATTGGTTGCGAGTCTTGGTCTATGTTTATTGGATTTGGAGTTTGTTTTTGATGTGTGTTTCTGGTTTCTTCTGTCTGTTTTGTGGCTTTGATTGGCTGGCAACACTCTGTTCCTGTCTTGGAGGCTTTCAGTGCAGCACTCCAAATAGAAAGATCTCCAACCACAAGCCAGGCAAGACCTGGGCACAAACAGACTCCTCTGATGACCTCCAGCTCAAAACACCCCCCCACCAGGCACCCAGATGAAACCTAGGCTTCCTAATTAGATAATAGCTGTCCTTTCACGCGAAGCCAAGCTGCACTGAAAGCCTCCAACACAGGAACAGAGTGTTGCCAGCCAATATATATATATATTCCAGTCATCCATTCAGTTTTCTTGTCTATTGCGAAGACAACTAGGGGAGATGGAATGTTTATGAAAAATCATTCTCTAGGTAGATATTCTCCTTCTGGGAAAGGTATATAATTTATAGCTTTCTTTTATTAATTGAATACCGAATTGAATCTGAGAGATGATTTTTATCCTTACTGTGCTTCCTAAATTCATTTATGTTGAATGGGATGAATTGTTTCATAATATTGTATTCTGTGTCTAGTTTTATTGATGTACGAATGTGTAGAGTTGTAATTGCAGGAATGTTCCAATCTTGGATGGCAAACCTCAGATAAAGAATGTTTCCAAGTAAATACAACTCAGGCAAACAAAATCGCTAATCTAAAGGAGAGGGGAAGTAAACATATGTTAGTCTTTAACTAGAGATAATTAATTGTATGGATTACTGTGCTAAACAGTAACGAAAGTTAAGCAGTGGCCAAAGTTAACCAATGATGGAGGATAACTAAAAATGTGTACAAATGCAAGACTAGACTGCAATAAAGATCATCATGATCAATCAACTTGACTGCCTTGTCATTACACGAATGAACTTCATTGTAGAATGAAGTTCAACAATGGTGAGCTGAATAACCTTTATAAAAGTCTTTATGAAGTAATGAGTTCATGAAGCCATTCCATTCTGATATACTAAATTATCACTGGTTCAGTTATTTTCAAAACTAGTAAGTCTAGATGCAGAAAACACTTAGTAAAAAGTTTCTGAGATTTTTCTGCTTGTCCAAACTCTAAAGAAGGATATAGAATTTGACATTATTGCTAGGTCAATATCTAAATAATATCTACTTATATTACTATTTTTAAAAATCTCACAGGTTATGAACTTGTAGCATGGGAGGGATACTATAAAAACCAAAAAGGAACTGTGTGGATTTCTTAGTGATGGAGGTTAATACTTGGTTTCCTTATAATTTGTATAAAATGCAATAATATAATGTATGTTATTTCTTTATTTTATATGCCACCTTTATTATTTTTTTATAAACAAGGCAGCAAACATACCCCTTCCTCCTCCTATTTTCGCTACAACAACCCTGTGAGATCAGTTGGACAGAGAGAGTGTGACTGACCTGAGGTCACTCTGCCCAAAGTGGGTTTAGAACTCAGATGTCCCAATTTGTATCCTGATGCTTTAAATACTAGACAGTACAGATAAAGTAAACATTATTTGTGTCTGTAACTAAATCCATTTATTGCTTTATGTTACATTTTGATTATATATTTGTTGTTTTATTTTTATCTTACGAGCTATCTATGTGGTGTTTAAATTGAAAAAATAAACTTTTGTTAGACCTTGGTTAGTAAACTTTGGATACAGCTGAGAAATTTTGTCCATTCTCTATAAGCTTCTGTGCATACATAAAATCTGATTCAGAATTAAAGGGCAATTTTGCTTTGAAACACATTTTTTATTAAATCCCTTAAATCAAGAGTTTGCCACAAAACATATATTGATTGCATAATTCTGCTTTCCTTGGTACTGAATCTCTGGGTTAGCATTAGATAAATGCAGCCCTGAATTGAATTGGCCTTTTTTTTTTTTTCAACTAAGGCTAAAATTTCATCACTAGAATAGGAGCTGTTTGTCAAGGATTCTGTTAGTTTTTGAAGAAGTTGACTGATGTTTGAGATAAATAGTAAATGTTTTTGATAATAAGATCCAAATATTTTTTCCAAAAAATATGGCATAACATATATGGATATATTAACATGTCACCTAAAATTAAAAAACAACAACAGTAAAATATGAATGTTAAAAGGATCCGTATTCAGATGCCAATGTCTAGGATATTAACCATTGAAATGCAGCATTGTTTATATGAAAAAAGTAAAATACTGGACCAGTATATGCTTTCAGCTTACAACTGGTCACAGTGTGATCTACAATTTTGATGTGAGACCCCATGGTCTCATTGAGGGGAGGGTTTACACTCCATTTATACAATAAATCCCAGCAGATGCCATGTGAGGTATGAATCCTATTCAGAGTTAGTTGTTAGTGAGGTAGTTCAAAACCTGGCACCTTTTGCATGGGATCATCTGTATGTCTGTCTGTGTCTGGGCGTTCAGTAACCCATTGGGAATCAATGTTAAAGTTGTTAAGCAGATGTTGTGCAACTGCCAGAGGGGGCCTCTTAGATTTGTGCCTTCCAAATGATAAATGGAGAAGGTCAGTTTGGGGTAGTAGGAGTAAATTGTTCATATTTTTTCAATATTCTCTAACTAGTGCATCTTGCCTTCACAAAGTTGGTGGTGTTGTGTGGTCTTAACTAATATTTCTTTGGTCTTTGATATTGATAATTTGCTTTAATTCTAACATGTTGAAGTTCCCTGCTTGGGGAACTTCCCTTTTGTATTGGTTTATATCGGGGACAGACTCCTGTAGGACTTAAGAAAATTATGTTTGCCAACCACACTGTGGAGTCACTGGTTCTCTGAGCTTGGTTTTTTGGTTGAAGATGTTTTGTTATCCAACTAGATTATATCTTCAATATTAGAAGGGAGTGATATTTGCTTTCTGTTGTTTATATACAGTAGATTTCCTTGTTCATATTGGTGGGGCATTGTTTTCTCCTTGGTAATTCTTTGGTGAGGCAGTTTACTGCTTGATTATTTGTTTGTTTTTAATCCCTGCTTATCTGGGGGTTAATTGCTGGTAAGGAGATGTTCTGGTCTTTCTATTTATTTTTAGCTTTTTATTGATTCTTGAATGGATGTCTATGGAGATTCTCAGTCATCCAGGTCATGGTTTCCCAAAGGTGTTTTTTTCAAGAGGCAACTGGACTTTCTGGCTTTTCTTTGAAGACATTTTGCTTGTCATCCAAAAAGCTTTGTCTGTTGTTTCACTGTGTACCTGTTGATGGGTTCCAAGAATTCCTGAACATTTTTAGATTTAATTTGGTCTCAGATGCTCATGATTTTCCAATCAAAACTATAGTTAAGTTAGTTAAAAAGTATGATATAGTTATGGTATGATTCAGTTAACTATGGTAAGTTCAGAGAGCAGCACTGAAGAGTCCACAATTCAACCTTGAGTGAATATATCTATTGGCAGGTAGTCTGTGATGAATAATCTGTTATCCTAACCTAGGAAAGTCCTATGGCAAAAAGAAAATATAAGACATTTTTCAGATGCCAGTTTTATAGGAAGTTTATGTAAAAGTTGCTCTGATGGTGCCATATCCCAAAGTAATGTAAGATCTTAGGGAACTTGAAATATAATTTTCTAATATAAAGGCTAATATAGAAGATGTACTGTTTGGAAAGTATGTCCATTACAACTATGTTTAATTTTCTAGGAAGATGTGGAAACAGGGGTTCATCTTGATCCAACCACCAAGGAAGTTCAATATAATCCAAAGTATGACACCATGTTTGCACCAGAGGTAAGTAAATTGGCTTTTTAATGTGAATTGCTTTCAATTTATCATAAAATCATAGATGTAAAGGTTAGAAGAGGATCTGGAGATCATCTAGTCCAGTCCTGCTCAGTGAAGGAATTTGCTGTTGCATCCTATTATTCACCCCACCATCTTCAGAGTATTTCATTGTTTAAAGCAAGGGTTTCAAACTTGGCAAGTTTAAGACTTGTGGATTTCAACTCCCAGAATTCCTGAGCTAACATGACTGGAGGAGGAATTCTGGGAGTTGAAGTCCACAAGTCTTAAAGCTGTCAAGTTTAAAGACCCCTGGTTTAAAGTCATTAGCATTTTTGGGGTGTCTAACAAAAATCCACTTCATTGCTGTTTAAACCCATTTATCCTTTCCTGGTTTCTGAACCTACTCTGAACAATTCTGCTCCATCTTCTACATGACAATTGTTCAGATAATCAAAGACATTGTCATGTCTCTCCCCCCACCCCATTCTTCTCTTCTCCACATCCATAGCTACAACTGTTCTTATACGTTTTCTTTCTAGCTCCTTATCACCTGTCCTTTGGGCATGATACAGTTTGTCTGCCTTTTTAAAAAATGCAGTGGGCAGAATTAGGCAGAGTATTTTAGCTACAATCTCAGCAACACAGTGTAGAGATGAATTATGGCTTCTTAAACTTGATAGTATTAGCTAATATTCAGTATGATGTGGAAAATTACTGTTAATTATTAAATTATATACAGTTTGCAACATCACCTATTGTATTTTAGTATATTGATACCTTCTTCAACTAAAAGGTAGTTGAAAGTATAAAATTGAGGTTGGAAATTAGGACATAACTTTTTTATAACTATTCAATACACTAAATGCTACACCAAAATGAATAATAAAAATTACAGTATATAATAAAGAGCTTGAACTATGAAACTGGAAAATCTTCCTCCTAGAAATATTTTTTTTCTAACAAAAAATTCAGATTTCAGCTAATTAGAATAGAAAAACATTTCATAAAAGCATATAGTTGAAAGGTACCTAAGAAATCATCCAGTCCAAATCCCTGCTTGGTGTAAGATTCTTAAGCACTTTGGATAGCAATCCAGCCTCTGTTTGAAAATCCTCAGTGAAAAATAACGCCACATATTCAGGCAATTTATTCTTTGACACCTTACTATTAGGAAATTTCTCCCAATACAGGTGAAACTCAAAAAATTAGAATATTGTGCAAAAGTTCATTTATTTCAGCAATGCAACTTAAAAGGTGAAACTTAATTATATGAATAGACTCATTACAATGCAAAGCAAGAAAGTTCAAGCCGTGATTTGTCATAAATGAGATGATTATGGCTTACACCTCATGAAAACCCCAATCCACAATCTAAGAAAATTACAATATTACATACATCACATAAAACAAGGATTGTACATAGAAACAATATCGGACCTCTGAAAGATAAGCATGCATATGTACTCAGTATCTTGGTTTGGGTCCTTTTGCAGCAATTACTGCCTCAGTGCGGTGTGGCATGGAAGCTATCAGCCTCTGTGGCACTGCTGAGGTGTTATGGAAGACCAGGATGCTTCAATCACGGCCTGATCAGCTCTTCTGCATTGTTTGGTTTCATGTCTCTCATCTTCTCTGTGGCAATGCCCCTAGATTCTCTATGGGTTCAGGTCAGGCGAGTTTGCTGGCCAATCAAGCAAGTAATTCCACGGTCATGAACCAGGTTTTGGTGCTGTTGCGCAGTGTGGGCAGGTGGCCAAGGTCCTGCTGGAAAATGAAGTCAGCATCCCCATAAAGCTCGTCTGCAGAAGGAAGCATGAAGTGCTCCAAAATCTCCTGGTAGATGGCTGCATTGACCCGGACTTAATGAAGCACAATGGACCAACACAGCAGATGACATGGCTCCCCCAAATCAACACAGATGGTGGAAACTTCACACTGGACTTCAAGCATCTTGCAGTGTGTGCCTCTCCATTTCTCCTCCAGTCTCTGGGGTCCTTTTGGTTTCCAAAAAAGATGCAAAAGTTGCTCTGACCAGAAAAGGGGACTTTGGACCACTGAGCACAGATCAGTCTTGTTTTTCTTTAGGCCAGGTAAGACACTTTCTGACATTGTTTGTTGTTCAGGAGCGGCTTGACAAGAGGAATACGACATTTGAAGCCCATGTCCAGGTCCGTCTGTGTGTGGTAGCTCTTGATGCACTGACTCCAGCCTCAGTCCACTCTTTGTGAAAGTCCCCAACACTTTTGAATGGCCTTTTCCTGACAATCCTCTCCAGGCTGCGGTCATCCTGCTGCTTGTGCACCTTTTTCTTCCACACTTTTCCCTTCCACATAACTTTCTATATGTGCCTGGATACAGCACTTTGGGAACATCCAACTTCTTTGCAATACCTTTTGAGGCTTTCTCTCCTTATGGAGGGTGTCAGTGATGGTTTTCTGCACAACTGTCCAGGTTCAGCAGTCTTTCCCATGATTGTGATTCCTACTGGAATCAGACTGAGAGACCATTTAAGGCTCAGGAACACCTTTGCAGAGTTATGGCTTAATTAGCTGATTAGAGTTGGGACACTTTGAGCCTAGAATATTGAACCTTTTCACAATGTTCTAATTTTCTCAGATGTGGATTTGGGGTTTTATGAGCTGTAAGCCATAATCATCTCAAGTATTGACACATTCGTCACATCACGGCTTGAACTATCTTGCTTTGCATGTAATGAGTCTATCTCATATATTAGGTTCACCTTTTAAGTTGCAATACTGAAATAAATGAACTTTTGCATGATATTCTAATTTTTCGAGTTTCACCTGTATCTAATTTGAATCTACTTCTCTGTGGTTTCAGTCCATTGGTATTCGTGCTACCCTTTTTGGAGCAGCAAAGGACAAGTGTATTCCTCCTAGTATAGCAGACTTTTGGATATCTAAAAATTGCTACCATATCTCCCCTGAGACTGTTCTTTTACAGATTTTATTTGTTTCTTGTTTTGTACAAAATACAGTTCCTTAAAACTGGAAATAATAAAGCTAAATAATGGAGTTCGTGTATATAAAATACATC
Organism: Laticauda laticaudata; assembly: GCA_004320025.1. Lineage (NCBI taxonomy): Eukaryota > Metazoa > Chordata > Lepidosauria > Squamata > Elapidae > Laticauda > Laticauda laticaudata. The sequence continues at coordinate 43,855 of BHFT01036054.1, read as the reverse complement.
TGGTCTGTTTATAATACTTTAGTTATTTCACTTTTCACTTGGAAATTGTAAGCAAAATGTGGGGAAAAGAATGATCTTATTCATAGCTTTGTAATCTCATTGCCAGATGTTACTTTTACTTCTTTCTCTTGCATTTATGAAATTACACAGTAATGGAGTATTGGGGACTCTTTTTTTATCTTTTATCTTTTTATCGATTAAATGCTAGATCTGTACTCTTGAAGAATGCTAATTTTATCAAAAGACAAGAAAGCAGTGTTAATTCTCAAGGAGTTTTGGCATGATCAATTAGGAATTGCACTGAATTGGTGCATTGAAGATATGTGTCTTGTCCATATTTAATGTGTTTTTATGAGTTTCATAAATGCCATATTTTTGTAATTATAGTGTTCTGTAATAAATAATATTTACAGGCAAAAAACAGCAGTATTCCTTATATTTGCAATCCTTTTTCTTCTTAAATTTAAAAAAAAATAAACAGGCATTTTTTAAATTCAATTAAAAGTATGATACACTTGAATACAAATTTCTACTTTGTAAAATCTCTAAAGTACCCAGGTTATTTTTTTTACAAAAAAATCATAAAATTGAATATTCCTCAGAAAAAAATCTCCAAGAAAAAGCAGCTACTATTAAGTGTAGATGACCCTTGACTTATAACCAGTCATTTAATGATGGTTTGAAATTATGGTGGATCCCCCAAAAGGTACTTATAAATGGGATTCGAAGTTCTGACACCCGGGATGGGAGTGCAGTCACATGATTGCATTTTATGGCCATTTGCAGTGTCCTGCAGTCAAATGAATGGGATTTGTAACATTGTTTACTTATGGACAAAGGGTTTGCTTAACAATTACTGAATTTACTTAATGATCACCACATAAAGGATCATAAAATTGGACATCGTCACATGATGACTCATTTAACCACCAGCACAACCTTCATTCTGGGCAAGTTATGGCTATAAGTGAAGTCTATATAAATTTTCATTTGTCTCAATGTAAACAGCTATCGGTTGTGAAAACATTGGTATCAAAACTCAAAAGGTTATTTTTTGTACGCTTAATGCATTTTTTGTGATATTGGTGATCTGCATTCCCAAGAGTAAACAGTATGAAAACATAATATTGTAAACTGTTCAAAAAATAGCTATAATTTTTGCTGGTTAAGAATATTTATTACTTGATTAGTTTGATCTTAGATTTAAACATGAGGGAGCAGGAGAATGATTCAAGAGAATGAGGAAATAATACATAAAATGAATCTCATTAAGTATTGTAGTTTTGACTTTTTTGTCAAATGGCTCAAGATTCATATAGTGGACATCTCTGCGGCTAGAATAACAGCCTTATATTAATAGCTGCAGTTAATTTATGAGGAATATATACCTTTCATCTGATCATTTTGCACTCTGTTATTGCCAGCTTTTCTCACTGAATTCCTCCCTCGAAACTGTGCACAGCTTTAGTAGAATGGAATATATTATAACCAGATTCTTATCTGCAGACATATATGCCTGTCTCTGGTGGATAAAGGGCTTTCCAGAACTGATTTAGAGGCACACAATAGGGATACAATAGTATGAAGATTGCCATTGCAAAAATGGAAAGTAAAATTGAATGTAGTATCTTAGCTCTGACATGAAGATAACTTGCAATCTAAACATTACCGTGCAATCAGTTAAATAACTGAAATCTGATAGGGTTGGATTCAGATTGGAGAAGAATGGAAATCTAAATTGCTCTCAGCCACCAATGCCTAAGGGAATGTGGTGACTCCTGCAGATTCTGCTTCTCTCTTGCAGTGATCTATCACCATCAAGGTTGGAGGTATTGTAAACTGTGTTGTCTCAGCATGGTTCACAGAAAAAAATCAGTTGAAGCTTTCAGCAGAATTTTTACTTTGCTAATGTGGAAAAAAAATCACAGTACAGTACAGAAGGCAGCACAGCCATCTTGATTCTGACCATCCTATTGAGGCAAAAATAGGAAACCCATAGAGAATAAAACTCTGACATAGCCCATAGATAGCATACAATGAATTCCTCCTTGGCTCCATAGCAATTATATTCAGCTATAAAGTACTCCAATTTCTCGAACATTGTTACAGAACGTGGGGTGTACTAGGGATAATATTTAACAACTCTAATGCTACAGAGTGGTTAAGAATAAATTGGATGGGGAATTTCTGGTCTTCTATGCTTTCAATCCTTTTAACTTTATTTGAGTGAATGGAATGCCTTGCATCTATCTGCAGTTTAATTTTGTTGATGCTGCTATTTTGGATAAAAAGTCTCAAAATGAGGGGAACATCTTATTATTGAATTGTGGCTATTAATATAATTTTGCATATTGTACTATAAGAATTCTGAAAGTGAGATTATTGACTCCATTTCTACTTTCATTGTTGATTATTTAGCAGTCATCATTACTCTATATAAATCATACCAATCACATACCAATATGAATATGTAACAATTTTGCTTATGTGAGGTGGCAGATTTCTCTGTATAAATTTGGAAATCATTGCAGAGATTTTGATCCTCACATTAATAGATACACAAATAGATGTGTGTCTTTTCCATACTAAACCTTAGCAGGATAGGCAATGGTGAGACTCCTGATAACAGACTAAATGTCACATCTTCTATGACCAATGGAAAAATCCACTGAGATTGCTGATTATTCAGTTCAGTAATGCCTGGAAACTGCTAACCCATTGTTTATAAAATTTCAGATCGTGGTAGTACGTTACATTACAATTATTGAATCTGAGGTTCAAATGCCCACTTGTGAAGGTTCAGTAATGATCTTAGGCAATCATTCTTCTGACCTAACTTTATTGAATTGTTGTGAGGATAGACTAATGTATGCTGTGCAGAGTTCTTTGAATGAAAAATAAGACACTATTATCTTCAATTTCAATATGGATATTTTTTAAAGAAAATGCCATATATGGAGCAAATCTTATTAAACATTTTATTGTACCATTTTTACACAGTTTGGGCCAGTCAATCCATTTAAAACTCAACAGATGGCCGCTCCCAGGAACATGCTTTCTGGATATACAGAACCAGCACATATTAATGATTTCATGTTTGAACAACAGAGGAGAACATTTGCAACTTATGGTAATGTGTGTGTGTGTGCGTGCGTGTGTGTGTGTCTTTATACTCGAGCCAGTTTAAAATTGTTATGCTTATTAATGCCATGCTCTAATATACCTCTAAACCTCTAAGAACTTTCAAAGTTTTAAAAATAAATTGGGTCCATTTGCCATTGGTCTTTCTGGCAAGTAGTAAGTGTCAAAAGACTTTGTTTTTAATTTGAAAATTTCAGAAAACATTTAGGCTTAAATTGTTTATTTAATTGAATTTCCTATTCACCTTTTAAAAAAGCTTTTACAATATTAATTTTAGTTATCCAGTTCCTCAAAGGAAATTCACCAAAATGATTTAGGCATCTTTCTTTTCAAGATATATTTGAGGTTTCTACATATTTCCTATATATTTTCTCAATTGATATCATAGGTTTCAGAGAACGGGCCTTCCTCTCTATCTCTATACTGTACTATTTAAAAGCCTGTCTTTCAGAAGACTGATTTCCTCAGTTCAACAGGGAGTGTATTCCAGAGCTTAAGATCAGCTAAAGGGAATGTTTGACTCCCATTCATTTTGTGGGTATCTATTATGAAAAATATATTGTAGAGCTTGCATTCTAGATCCAGGGTCAATCCATAGCGTTGCCTGGAGATAGAGAGGAAGGCCCATTCTCTGAAACCTATGATATCAACTGAGAAAATATATGGGAAATATGTAGAAACCTCAAATATATCTTGAAAAGAAAGATGCCTAATTCATTTTGGAGAATTTCCTTTTTCTCCTTTGGGGCAGTTTTACCATTCTGTATAATAAATAAATCAACCCAAGTTGATTACCTATGAAGCTTGAAACATTTTAGCATTCATTTTAGTGTGTGTGTGATGTTTGCAAATGAAAGAGAAAGAGCAGCAGATTGTGTAGAATGTGTGTGTTCCATCTGTATATTTTTAAAATGTTTCTCAAATATATATTTACATACTACTTACATTAAGATTTATATTTTCTAGAGGTAAACAGTTGAATATAACTCTGGAAACAAACTAAGCAATAGTCTAGCAATTTGTTTTTTCAGTTTTCAGCAGTAGCAAAGAATATCTCCATGTACACTGACGATAAAAGAATTTGCCAAATGCTAGGAGTTAGAGAAGGCATCTCCTCTGTCTCCAAGAATCCAAGCTTCTCTGCGCAGGAATGTGCTCCTACCTAAATGTTGCAAGAATGGGACAAAGGCATCATTGTTCAGCTACATCAATCTAATAAAATAAACTAGAGTGTTGGCAGCAAGAAACAGCAGGAACTAATACATTTGATTCATCCAAATCCTGGGCTGTCTTCCAGGCCTATCTTTGTGGAGCACTATTGATTGTAAAATAAAATATTGTAGATTGTAGACAGAGAAGGAAAAGACATCTGAGCTTTAATTTTGCCTTTTTTTTTGCACTTTGCTATTTGTGAGTGTGTTAATTTATCTTGGAGAGCATCAGAGCATGCTTTGACAATTATGCAGTCAGACAGAAATTATTCTAAGCCACTGAAAGAAGATAACTGGATAGCAAATAAAATTGCTTGTATTTGCTATTCCAAAGACAGGAAGATGACACTTGTTGGAGGAAATTCAGTTTGTAAGATTTCTGTTGGCAGATGATAATAGAGCAAGAGCAGGCTTTTTTTTCTCCCAGAACCAGAGGTTTCAGTTTTGGCCTGATTGATAGGAAGTTCATTATTGAAGTCACTAATAAAGTAGGGATGTCAGAAGAAGAAGCAAGGCTGCATTTTAGCCCGTTGTTAACTGGGGGTGAATCAGAATTAGAAATATCCAAGAAGCAAACCATTCTAATTTCTATCCTTAAAATCCTGGAATCAACTTACTAACATGGCCAGATTTCACTGGAGGCCATTTGTGGAGATGCAAATTGGAGTAGTTTGCAATCCCATATACATCCTGTTTTATATTCCCACCTATTCTCATAAATTTATATTGCCAGCCATCAGCTATCTTGTCTATTACTACAAATTTCAGCAGTATAAGCTTAGTGTGTCAGAATGAATATCATACCACTTACGATTGAGCAATTCTGTACTGTCATATAGACAGTATTTTTGGTTTTTGAAGAGCCAAAAAGAAATCCCCACTCTTGTTCTGTTCTCTGTTTGATTATACAGTGAAACAGGGTTCGACTATTAAGAGGAAAGACTGGCTAAATTGTTGTTCTCCTGAGTCTGACATTTGTTGGAATAAAGCCTGGTTTCCAGCATGGCATTTAAAACACTAAGGTGCTTGGTGACAATGCTTTTTGAATCCACCAGGTTCAGTGGTCCATCTTATTTTTGTTGAGATTATTTTAATTTTTTTTTAAAAAATGACAACCTAATATGTTGCAAAACAATATACCTGGTTTGCGCATTGAGTTATGTTCATACATTTCCTGCATGAACATTTATGCAGAACCTTTCTTGGACGTATAACCAACAAATATTTTTATTCTCAATCCTAAAACATCTGTTGTCATTAATTTGTTCTTGTTTATATTTCATTTTACTTCCATTTTTTCACTGAGTCTTTTGATTTTCAATATTAGTCTTAAAGATCCTTTGCGCTTTTTGGCTCTCAAGTCAGTGTCATTAGCATGGGACAAGTTTTTGATGTTTTTTCCCTCCAATTTCAAAACCAGATTCTTCTTCCAATCCTGCTTTCCCTGATAAATATTCTGCATATATGTTGAAAAAATAAGAGGAAAGTATGCAGTCTTGCTGCACTCCTGCAGCCAATCTGTTTCCCCATGTTCTGCTGGACTATGGCTTTCTGACTTGTATTCAATGAGGACAGTGAGATTACCATTTTCCTGAGTGCATTCTTCGGGCTTGATGTGATTGATACAGTCCAAAGGCTTCTCCATAATAAATGAAGCACATACTGACTTCTTTTTGTCATTCTTCGGCTTTTTTCAGTTATCCCACTTGCATGTATCTCATGATTAGTCAGTCAATTAATGTAGAATGGATATAATGACAGTTAAATGGATAGTTAGTTTAAAAATCATTCAAAGAAAGCTCATCCAACTGTATAAGAGGTATGAAGAGGAATGCCAACATATTGAATCTTGATTTCATGTTAACTGTGATTCATACTCTGAAGCAATACCTAACCACTGAAAATGGTATTTCTGTTTAAATGTGTACTGACAGGAGGGGGGAGGTACATCAATCTGGTGGCATGATCCCTTACTTTTGATTAATGTTACAATTCACACTTTGCAATGTGAATAGCTGATTGTGATTGGAATCCTGCCATTTTTTTATTTGTAAGCATTTTTAAGACAAAACAAGTATTTTGTTCAATCATGTAATACCAGTAATATTGCTGCCATTTTTTTTCTTTCAATCATTCAATCACCATGGAAATCTCCTTACTTTTGGAACATTTGAAGTGCAAGAGATATCACAGATCCTAGGGACATACCTGTCATCTATCATCTTAAATAAATAGGTCTCTAATCTAGAATATTATTATATTATAGATTCTTAACAGCAAAAGATTACAAGGTTTATCATAAATAGTATTTTAAGCATAGTTATTCTGTCTTCTTTTGTTAGTTACTAACCCTAATTTAACCTTGGAATAAAGTTGGTGTTAAATTACTAAAAATAAAAAAGAATTACATATATCGTAGTGTATATAATTAAATATGTATTTTATACAAATACAAGGCTGAAATGATATTTCTTCAAATACAATCAGTGGTTTTATAGGCTTTTTGAATTCTCTAGATTGATCTGAACCTTTCTGTTTCAGTTGCCATACAATGTAAAAGACTGAATATATAGCTTTCTCAGATATCAATTGAAAGGCAGTTATACAGTATATGGTTCTGCATTTATGCATCCCACATGCAAAATCATTATAATTGTCCTTGATTATAGTATTATAGCAACAAAAGCTTAGAAGAATTTTCTAAGCTTTTGTTGCTATAATAATATAGATATATTTTGTTGCTATAATACTATAGATCTATTGATAATTAATTTATAATGATTTTTGTTAAAAATGTGTGTTGGATGTGAGCCAAGGACAAACTTTTTTGTGAACTTGATAATATAAATTAAAATTGTGACAATACAATACTTTACGAAAAATGACTTTCAAATGATTTGATCCCCCAGGATATGCACTAGATCCTTCCATAGACAATTATGAAGTATCTACTAAATATATTGGATCCGTAGAAGAAGCAGAAAAAAATCAAGGTAAAGGAACACCAAATATGATTTTCATTCTTGATTTCATTATTATCTTTTGTTCTGTATTCTTGCATTCACAAACTAACAATTAAGCGTTGGATGAACCATCACTGTTTGATGGATGAGAAAACTTGTTCACGGCACGGGGTTGTGACTTGAGTGGTTCAGATACATATTAAAATTTTGAAGAACATCATGGGTGCCTTCAAAAAGTATTTTAGGATGGGGATTAACTGTCACTTCTAGCACCTCTTCTTAACTTATCTTTGTTTTCTGGACAAGTGATAACATTTCTAAAGTAAGTATTGAGTTGCAGATACTTATTTTTGTTTTCTAAGAATCTTTATTCAGTTATCTCTTAATGCGATGACTGTGCTGCAAGGAGAAAACTAATATGGAACCTAATAATAGCAGAGCTGTTCTGACCCAGATCCCCAAACTTGACAAACCCTCTGATGTGAGCTCAAAAGATTCTTTTATTAGGAATGCCTGCAAAAAGTTTCTCTCATTGGCTAACAATCCATCCAGCTGGAAGATGAATAGTTGTCTGCCACACCTATTCATCTCTGCCCCCTGCCTTTTATCCCCAGAGCTAAGGTGGGGCCTTGCTAGCAACGGTGGCTCTTCCTTCCCCAGGATCGGCCCATGGCTTTCCAGTGCTCTCCTTTCCAGTGCCTTCTTCACAGCCATGCATCAGGCACTGGACCCAACTCTTCCTCCTCTTCTTCATCAACCACCTCCAGATCTGGGGGCTATTGACTCGCCATTTGAGGGCTGATGGATGGGCCAGGCTCCGCCTCTGTCTCTCTCTCTCTGTCAGCTCCATTCCCTCTTCCCCTTGGAGCTCCCAGGTTGCCCTGATGCTGACCCTGATTCCCCCATCTCCTCCTCCTCTAATTCAGCTGCTGGAGGGGTCGGTTGCTGACAGGCCACAACAAGAGCTTTAGTGTAGAAGTAGTGTATGTTATAAATGTCAAAGTCACAAACCTTAGCAAAACTATTTGGAGTTTTATTGGCTATGTATGAGCATGAAATGGATTATGATAAACATGCTGTCCAAACTTGATTTTGTATGAAAGCATCAATTGATATTTCAGGAGGCAGAAGACTCTTCTGTCATCCTTAAAGTAAGAATTGCGTTCAAATCTGGACATAATCTTTTGCTATTGTGTCATAGGTTTAACAGTGTTTGAAACAGGACAAAAGAAAATAGAGAAAAGGAAAAAATTCAAAGAGAATGATGCATCTAATATAGATGGCTTCTTGGGACCTTGGGCAAAATATATTGATGAAAAGGAGATTGCAAAACCTTCTGAAGTGTGTACCCTTTATTTATTTTTATATGCAAGTGTAAAGACTGGGATGAGGAAGTCATTCTCTTTATATTGTCTCACCCATTTGTTTATATGTAGTTATACTCCTTATGTTTTAAATGGGAGAGGAGCTCTAATTCTGGAGAGAAATGTGGTGCTACGCCCCATGATTTAGTTGCTTGCCTTTGGCCAGCAGATGGGAGTTAAAGTCTAAAATATGTGAATAGTACTAGGTTTCCTCATCACTGATTTTTAAAAAGTGTTTATTCATTACACAATATGCTACTCTGATATTCTGGAATCAGTAAAAAACAGCTTACATGGTATAAATCATGCAGATGGCTTTTGAAAAGTAATTCCTTAAATTACAGAGCATCAAGATGTCACTTACTAAAACAGACAGTTCTACTCAGACTACTGACGCTACTTTAAAGTATAGTTGTTATTTTGACATTGATATACAAAATCTCCATATCTGTATTATAATTGAAATATTGAGCTGTATATCTAGGATACAAGTAGCAAAACATAGAAAATATATCATCAGATAAATTTCTAAATCTTTTTTTTTTTTGGTTGAAAATGAAGCAAATAAATTTTGTTTTCAAAAGACACAGGAGACAACTCACATATTGAGCCACACAAATATATTTGATGCTGTTCTTCAGAATGTCTAATGTTGATATTTTTGACAAGCACCCTTTCCAGTCTCTTCAGAGCAGAAAGCACTATTATACACTCTCTGTGGTGCAACTGCTATCAAAGACACCAAGTAAGGGAAGAAGCATATGTGTGCGAGCATAACTAACCACATTTTCTTTATAGTTCCTATGCATCATACAAGTGAGTAAAAATAAACATATTTACCAAGGAAAGTGGGTTCATCTCAAAGTAATAAGTAGAAGGTAGAATATCTAAAGTCTCTGAGGTCTAAGATAGATCTTCCAATGGGGAGACAATTTCCAAGGAATCTGAATCTGATTACAGAGGGGGAAAGAGGGAGGGAAGGAGACACTACAATCCAAGTTTGCAAGAGAATGTGTATTTTATCAAATACTCTCATAAAATCAGTCCATTTTCTATCTGGACCATATGTGGAGTGACCCTATCTATGGCTAGTAGTGAAGTATGTGCAGACACATAACAACTGGGTGTGCGTGTAGAGCATATATGTAAAATCAACTTGTTCATAATGCAGTTTCCTGAATATTACTTAAAGCAATTATTTCAGATATCATTTCTTGTTTTATTAGAACTCATTGAAGATTAATAATTCTATACTTTGCTGTAGAAGTAAGGGTTGTAATTTTTAATATTTTGGCAATTTAGGAAGAACAGAGGGAACTGGATGAAATAACTGCAAAAAGGCAGAAGAAGGGCAAACATGAAGATGATAAACCTGGAGAAGAAAAGACAGTTTTGCATGGTAAGTGATCCTACTGGCAATTAATCTGCATTTCTGTCATCAACTTTCCACTGTATCACTATTAAAGATAATACCATACCTAATACCATACCGTAATTACTAATAATTAATATCACTATTAAAGATAATACCATACCTAATACCATACCGTAATTTTGGAACTAATATGTCATAGCTAGAAGCCAGTGCAGAGTGGATGCTTCTGTTTATGTAGGTGTACATGTGTAATCAACAAGAAATAAGCTTAGCAATTGCTTTCTGTTTATTATAATACAAGGAAAAAAAATCAACTTGCAGTTAAACTTAAGATGTGGCCAGTTGAACTATTGGAAACACTCTGGAAATGTCATTTGCTTGGATACTCATCTCAAATGTTAGCTCTTTGGTTTTTAATTTGCAAACTTCTTTTGATATAATTTCTAAAGGCACCTGGATATTTATATTTGTAAGGTTTTTTTAATCTATGTATTTTTATGTATTTATTAATTTTTTATGGTCACCCATTTTGGACAAGTGATTCAGGGTGGCAACAATCATAAAACAATTAAGAAAAATTTTAGCAGCTGAGAAAAAATAAGAATTTATTGATAAACTACTTAAGTTAGTACAGTCCACAATTTGCACTTCTCTCCCATAAATACCAGACTCATTATAGAGATTCCCTTAGAGGAGAGGAAGAAAATATTTAACATCAGTTAATCTTACTAGTCTTCCAAAGAAATAATGTAATTAAAACTCATAGCTTTTGCTGTTAAAGTTTGAAGTTGTAGTCATAAAGTTATGATGTTGATGTGAAAAACATATAGCAATGTGGAGAAAAGCTTTTGCTTACATCATAATCTCCTACATCTCCTTACATCATAATCTTTCTAGACATAATGCTTCTTTTTCTTTCTGCAACCAGTTCTTTTAGTTATCATCCTAGGATTTGTGCATGTCATGAGAATTGTGAGTTGTTTTTTTCTTATGACTGCCTTTTCCACTCAGTGGAACACTCTTCAATATTACAAATCAACTTGAAACATGAAATTAAGGACTTAGGATATTTTTCATATATGTCTATTTTCATATATATCTATATATTTTCATTCATTTGATTTCATTCATTCATTCATACGGAATGTCCTCCAAGACAAGAGAGGTGCTACATATACATGTATCACAAATTTAATATCACATTAAATTACAGCATGGTTTTTTAAAATGTGCATGCCTATCCTGCCATAAATCTAAACTTTTTGTCAAATCTTGTTAGTCATCTATTTCTTAAGATCTCAATGAACTTATTTATGTATTCATTTTGCTTCTAAGTCTCTCCTTCTCACAATGACTCAGGGCAGTTAACAGAATTAACATAAAAACCATCTAAAATTTCAAATATACATACAAAATGATCAAACCAAGTAAGATTTTAAAACTGAAAAATGAAGTAAAACAGATCCCACCTTCAGTTACCACTTGCTCTTTCCTGATCTGAGGCAGAAGTGGCTGATTTTCAACAGTCATCATGCCCAATGTCTGACTTGACCTCTGCTAGGAAGGGGTTCCAAAGAGGGATTTGGATAATGAGAACACCTGCTTCCAAGTCCCAAACAGAGGGACAGGACCTGAAGAGACTTGATCTCATTGAGTGGATAGATGAATACAAATATGCTCAGACAGCTGACTGATAAAAACAAACTGCATTTGAGCTAAATATTTATCAGTATTAAAAGAAGCAACCCAAATAAATTGAATTGAGGGGCCAGTGTTTGGGATGCACTTCATTTTAATCAGAGCCACCTTAACATTGAATTAGTCTTTTACTTCTCTGATGGTGTGAATTTTCTATTAATTGATTTATATTTTTTCTTTCAGTCAAAGAAATGTATGACTATCAAGGGAGATCTTATCTTCATGTTCCTCAGGATGTTGGTGTTAACCTACGTTCGACAGTCCCCCCTGAAAAATGTTACCTTCCTAAGAAACAAATCCATGTATGGTCAGGTCATACAAAGGTAAGGAACACCTGAAAGTTATATTTTCCTCTTTTGTGCCTTTGCATTCCTTTCATTGATTATAATTAGATTAAGCCCATTCCAAATTCACCAGAATTTCAAAATGTTGGGGGGAAATTGCACAAGATATTCCTGGACAAATTTTATTACTATATCTCAATTTTATTCTGAATTTCTAACCTATCTGCTAGTTATCACTACTCTCCCATATAAGTTGCTTTTAAAATATAGATACTATTTTATATTTAAAATAAGTTGTTTCAACCACTCTGGAAGTAATTTGAGCTTGAAACAGTTCTGTTTCGAATTGGAAACAGATGTTTTAATCTCAAAACACTTGCAGAATAATCAAAACAAGCTATTTTTAACTCAAAGCAGCTGTTTCAGACTGAAAAACAAATCACTTCAGAATCAAAGTATTTTTTACATCTATATTTTAAAACCATTGGCCTTAGAGATCTAGTCTTGAATTGCTGCTCATTCATGGAAACCAATGGTACCTGTTAATAATATGAAGACTTAGGGAAAATGCCAGGCATTAAAGCTGTGGGTTATAAAGTCTTTTGTGTGCTTGTGGGAGAATTTTGATGAGTTCACAGCAAGTTACAAGGTATACATTCCAAACCTAACTTACCCACTATTTTCTGTGGGTCAAAAATCTTCCATTTTTGCCTGAAAAATCTCCCATTTTTGCATGGCCATGTTTATAGGAAGTATGGAAGTTCTCAAAATAATGTAACTAGTAACAACTAGGCCAGCCATATGATAGAGTAGCAAACCTCTTTCCCTAGCTGAAGGGAAGACATCTTTTCATGGAAACATAGCTGCATTTGAAGTGCAGTATCTCAGTGCTCATCTTAAGTATTAGCATCTTTCATTGAACATTAATATTGGTTTGTTAATAGTGTGGGAAACTACTATATTCAGATTTTGGATATGAAATTGTCTAAATAGACTGTCAAGCTTTTTCCATGAAATGTGACCATATACATTTCTATCTTGGCATTAATTCTTCTTTTGTAGAATTAAAAGTATTGTTGTGATTTGAATTCATGCACATTTTGTGATTTATAGGAGCTTTTAGTTTGTTAACCTTGAGTAACTGCAGTTTTCCAGCATGTTAGAAAAGGGGTTTATCCAAAACTGCCTAAACTTTAGAATATACAGTAGTCATAATATATTGGCCTTGAAAATTAGAAGACAAAACCAAATCAAAGCCTTGTCATTGGTGCATCTTGGGAGATGTAGAACTGTTGCTGTGCTTTAGGCACCAAAACTTAATGGTACTAGAAGCACCTGTAAATCATATATGGTACTAAGATACAAATTTTGAAAAGGAAAATGCATACATATTCATAGTTACGTTTTTGTTAAAGGGAGTCAGTGCCGTCAGGCTATTTCCTCTTTCCGGCCATCTGCTCTTATCTTGCTCCATGGACTGTAAAATTAAGGTAAATGGATTCAAAGCATATACTATCTCTGCTTTAATTTTGTTGTGACTACATTTGCTCTTTAATGGTTTCATTAATGTAAACTCAGTAGCAATTGCCATCCAGGATTATAACTTTTAAGAGCTGTTAAGTGCTTATTTAGTAAGAAGCACATTCATTTAAAACAGTTGGTATACCCATAGTTGTGGAGATTTGCTGAATTGCAATTCCCAATATCCTTCATAACTTAGGATTCTTGAAAGTAGCCTATAATTCAACATGTGGAGAGTCAGGGTTTCTCCACAACTCAATAGCTAATTAAACGTTTTGGATAGATCTTGTAACTGGTAAACCAAAGCCATTATATCCAATGTTAAAAGAGGAGAATGTTGGTTATGCATAACAGGATCTTGTGGTATAAAAATAATTGTATTGATCCTCTGCATTAACCCACAATACCTGTATTTCTGGAAAATAGTTGAAGTTCTAAAATACTAACCATTATTTCCTTTTGAATATTTTTGCAGCTTTTTTTTTTCTCTCTATTATATTGTATAATTTTTTTCTCTCATCACTTTTTGAGGCAATCATTGATAATCTTTTTCATTTGCAACCCCCCTCACTTTATTATGCCAAGTATTCTTTTTCATGCTTCCCAGTAGACTAACTTGGCACATTTTAGTGTTCTTTGTAACATAATTTCATCCCATTCCATACAGCTTCTGTTTATAATCTTTTCATATGCCCATTTTTATTCATTTGGTTGTGAGACACATACTTTTTTTGCATTCATTCTATTTTCACTCTTCCCTTCAGTTTCTTCCATGTCCATTTTCCCCCAGTTCTGCTTACAATTTTATTTTTAAAAAAGTGTGTTTGAACCCCTCATCCATCTTATATCCTTCACTAATTCTTTTAGCTGTTCATCATAAGCAATCAGTGCAATAATGCTTTCCAAATTCCTAGAATCCAAGAATGGTCTCTTCAGGGGGCTGACCACCTCTGTCAAGGCTGGTGGAATCATTCCTTCCCACAAAGAGACATTAGTCATTACTTACATCACCACATGCCACCTCCCAGGAATTCATAACTAATCTGTAAGAGCATGGATGCAGACAATAGGTGGCAGAACTCACAGTAGTAAAGATTCTCTGATTGACTAACTCAAACTCCTCTCTCATAATCAAGTTAGGATGTGCTTTGATCACTTCCCCTATACTTTTTTATTTATATATATGTATTGTACACACAAATTATATATCTGTGGTATGCAGTATATACTGTACTACTAGTGATGAGAGAACCTTTTTGTTTAATAAAGCAAACATCATGTACATAACTGCAGCTTCTCCTTTTCTTATCTGAGCTGCAAATATTTCAGTAAGGGGATTTGATGCTGTAATTTACCTATGCTTGAGAATACAAATTGTACAATAGTTTATATTTGAAGATGGGTTGGTTTTAAAATGAAGTCTTTGTATATATAACAGCTGTGTGTGATTCTATTTAAATTTATATTTCCTCCACCCCAAAGCTCTGGGAAGTATACGGTGAACGAAGATGTTTGAGAACATTCATTGGTAATCTTATTTTCCCTTATTTTTTTAAATGATTCTACATGTGCATGACTGAGATGTCTATGCTTTATGTAAGCCAGTGTTTCCCAAAATTTGGAGGTTGTGGGCATATTCATGAGCTTAAGTAAAAGGCACCATGATTTGAGCGTGAAAGCACAAATTTACTCTTTCTGAATCTGGCATCTACTGCTCCTACATATCTTTTTCACCAAGAAATAATACACATGACATTGGTATAAATCAAAGCCTTGATCTTTGGATGATTTTCAGATAAGATATTTCAGTTTTGTAATGCTGATTTTGACTTTAAATGGATATTGTTATTTTAAAAGTGGTTTTAATTATTTATTATCAGCCAGGCCTGTTAGTAGCAACAGGATAAAAATATCTTACATCAATGAATATTGTTAGGGCTAGAGCTAATCATTAAATAACTAGTCTTCATCTTAACAAGAGTTATGAAAAGATTTCTTCATAAAAGAAACACCCATGTTTTTCTCTACATACTTTTAGAGAGAGTTGTGAGATATTTTTAAATATGCAAACTATTTAGTTCTCCTTGCTATGTTCTCCAAATGGGAATGCTTCAAAAGGAAAATGAAACCATGTTAACTCTATAGGCTGTTATACGGAAATATTCTCTCACCTCATTCTCTGCCTTGTTTTTTCTGGACATAGGGAACCTACAGAATAGATTAACTACTGATTGAGATAGATCTCCTGCTTCATTTCTTTGCAATTATATTTTGAGAAGTCAAAACCATGACAAGAAGTCTAATAGATTTATTATTTCGCCCTAATTTATTGAGGGCTATGCAAAAGCGAATGCTTATCTTCCTATTTTCTGCTGATTTGAGAACCATATTTGTACAAATTGGCATATGTACAGTTACCAGTTTGTAATTCTTTGCAGTTCTTTGTAGTGCTAGTCTCTACACTATGCTAGACAGGGGTCTCTAATCTACAAATAAGGGCAAGGAGAAATAAATAAAGCCATAGCCTGAATCCAGGCTTCATGTTCTGCCACTTCTAAATTTTTATAGGCTATGTTGAATTATACACCATGCTGGTGTTCTGTTTAGAGGTTTAAATTCTGGTTCTCTTCAATTTTAATGATATGATTTCCATCTTGTAGGACACAGTAAAGCAGTTAGGGATATATGTTTTAACAATGCTGGGAACCAATTCCTCAGTGCTGCGTATGACCGCTATCTCAAACTGTGGGACACTGAAACAGGTATTTGTATGTGTGGAAAGATTGTTTATGTGATGTGCATTTTTCAAAGGATAAACTTCAAGCAGGATACATCATTGCTCTCTTAATGATGCAAGATACTTTTAGGATATATTAAAAGATGGTTCCATATCATAAAAACATGTCAGTCATACATGCATGTGCTGAGATGGAAAAGGCGGACTTACAGCTCAGTAAAAAAGCAGATACTCCATTTTGTGAGTTCTTTGTTTAGTATGTTCAAGAAAAGCTTGGAAAGATTCCTCTTAAACTCTGTAGAGTCCATTGCTAATTGTTGCAGACTGGACAGACTAATGGTTTGTCTAAATATATAAGCTTGCTTCCTGGATATTCCTACTGACTGGTTTGCTTATTTTTGTCCTCTGCCTTAATTTTTTGTTAACACACATAAACATGAGCATTGATGAAGTTACCTAGTTTGAGTAATGAAATAGTCATCTTAATAACAAATAAGCCCTGGTGGCATAGTGGTTAGAATGCAGTACTGCAGGCTACTTCTGCTGACTGACTACAGCCAGCAGTTTGGCAGTTTGATTCTCACAGGCTGAAGATTGACTCAGCCTTCCATACTTCTGAGGTTGGTAAAATGATAGCCCAGATTGTCTTTGGGGCAGTATGTTGACTCTATAAACTGCTTAGAGAGAGCTGTAAAGCACTGAAATGGCAAAAAGTCTAAGTGCTATTGCTATTCAGGGCAAGAATATTTCTCTGTCAACCACTGTCAGTTCTTATAATAGGTTAGTTCAGCATTTCCAAATGATTTATAAATTACTACTCCTTGTACAGTTACAACGCCCCAAAACAGTGCCTTCTCTAAATACTGTAACTGCCCCCACAAATTGTCTCTTTTTACTCCGATGCATTCCCCTTCTCCTGCTTTTCAGGAAGTCTTTAGACCAGCAGGCCATTCCAGTCAGCTGTCTTAAAACCAAAGTTTGAAAGCTAAAATTGTGAACATCTTCCTGTTCGACTGTTTTCACTCTAGGACAGTGTATTTCAAGATTCACCAACAGGAAAGTTCCTTACTGTGTCAAATTCAATCCCGATGAAGATAAGCAGAATCTTTTTGTAGCAGGAATGTCGGATAAGAAAATTGTACAGGTAACCCAAAAACTTCCTAATTTATTTAGAGCAATATAGTTTCATCTCAACTTGCAAAACTTCATTCCTTGCAGTTGCAAATAGGCTATTTACCTTTAAAGTTCTTTTTAAAGTTGGGTTAGGTTTTTCTAACATATAGATATTTTAGAATAGTTCCATACAATTTTGCAAATGCTGGGTATCATTCTGTTCAAAAAATTTTGGGGAAAAATCATGCTTGTCTTTCCCTGCAGTGGGATATTCGAAATGGAGAAATCGTTCAGGAATATGATAGACATTTGGGGGCTGTCAACACCATTGTTTTTGTAGATGAGAACCGAAGATTTGTGAGTACATCGGATGACAAGAGTTTAAGAGTCTGGGAATGGTAAGTTTTAAGTTTGATTGCATTTGACAGTAACAGGGCAAATCCCAAAAATAATTGCAGCAGGTTTTCTCTATACTTTTCCATTAGTCTGTTCACAATCCCAGGTTATTATATTTACACTGTTGCTTAAAAGTTTGGGAACTGTTTCAAATTGTCAATATTTCTGCATAAATAGGACATATCTGTTTCTGTGTAAGTCCTAAAACTAGAGAAAGTGAACCCAAACAAATGATTCAAAAGCATTATTCTTGTTCATTTATTTCTTGAGAAAAATCATAGAATTGTAAGGCTGTCAGGGACCTTGAGCATCTTCTAGCCCAACTCCCTGCCCAAAGCAGGAATCTTTATGCCATCCTGGGCAAATGGTTGTCCAGTCTTTTCTGTGAAAACCTCCAATGATGGAGCATCCACAGCTCCACAAAGTAGCTGTGATCCAGTGAGCTTCCAAGGTTGGATTGCAGTCTTTCTTCTCCAACTGATAGTTGAAGAGAAAGGCATTAACTGAGCCCATGTCAGGTCTCAAAGTCTGATTCTTGATTTTTATTTTTTGTAATCTGGTATGCCTGTATTGGTGCTAAAATAAAACAAGTGAGATTGCTGTTCAGTAAAAGTGAAAAAATGAAAATGCAAAAGAAAGTAGTGGAAAGTGACCGCAAAGAATATATTTTCTAATGTAATATTAAATCTGAGATTTCAGAATGGTGGTCAACAAAGAGTTTTTAACTTCAGAGGAGAAAAGAAGACTCATGTAAATCAAGACAAACATTTGGTGACTGGATTTTCTTTGGGGGAGGGGGAGTTTTATTGTAGAACAATAATTGATTCAATCCTTAATTAAGGCCCTGTCACACTGCCCAACGGATGCAAAACGTTTGTAAAAAGGACACAGCGGACGAGAAAAATGTTCCATCCGTTGTTATCCGCTCTCAAAAGGGGCAAAAATTTGCATAACCAGAGCGGATAACACGGAAAGGAACGGACGCGGGGAGGACGCAGAGCGGATGGAAAGCGGATGCAGAACGGAAGCATCCTTTTGCATCCTCTAGACATCCTTAATATTCGAGATAGGTCCCCTCTGCGAACGTTTTTTCCGTTTTAAATGCTTTATTTGCGTGCTGCATCCGCTTTCATCCTTTCTTCGTCCATGCTACTAACGCTGCACGTCCGTTCCGCTTCCTCCCTGCGTCCGTTTACCGCTGGAGCGGATTCGAGTTGCGCGGATGCGCAGCGGATGCCTAGCGGATATAGCGGATGCGTAACGGATGACAACGGATGCAGAACGGATGTCCCCCGTATGCCTAGCGGATGCAGAACGGACGCGTTGGATACATTTTCCGCTCAAAAGTTTTGAGCAGCTCAAAACCTTTTGAGCGGATGAAATGTCAATAGACGGATGCTGGACAGATAGAGAGGAAGCAAAATGGAGGCAGTACAGAATGGAAGCATCGCGTTAACCAACGGATGGTAAGTGTTTTTCTCCGGATGGTAAGTGTTTTTCTCCGTTTTACATCCTCTTTCCATCCGTTGCTGCAGTGTGACAGGGGCTTTAGCTATTGACTTTAATGAAAGAGCACCACCTGCTGGTTCTGCAGTACCACTTAATGATACTCAGAACACCCCCAGCCCTGTTAAGCTGTTTCAGTAATATGTACAAAAACGTGTATAAAGAATGAATGTGTTGTAGTGGCAAGTAAGTTTTCATTAGATAGTCACAACCTGAAGCTCCTGAATAAATGAAAGAATAGCAAAATGCTCGGTACACAACCTGGCTAAACAAGTGCCTAGTGAATGCAGATCATCTGGGTTCAACTAATATGGGTGGTAAAAGAATATCTGCCTTTTCTAATGTTGGTTGGATTGTTTAAAGGTATGCTGCGTATAAAAGCCGGCAGTCAAATCAAACTTCTTTCTTTTAATTTTTGGCCATAATAAAAGCAAATGATTTTTCTATTACATATAATTCCATTTGGCTTTTTAAAAATGCAAGTGTTTTTCTGGTTGTACTGTAGGGTGCAGCATTTGGTTTTATTTTATATGGTTCTGTGACAAAATTATTGCAATGAACCAGTGGTGGAATTCAAATAATTTAACAACCGGTTCTCTGCCCTAATTATTTCTTCCAACAACCAATTCACCAAACTGCTCAGAAAGTTAACAACCGATTCTCCCAAACTGGTATGAACTGGCTGAATCCCACCACTGCAATTAACCTTTCTGGGATCATGTACATGCCAAATAATTCATCATTAATGTGCTGCAAGAAAATATTATGAAGGTTAATATAGCTATGTAATGAATATTTTCTGCATTTGCTAATCTTCATTGTGAGATCTTTGTTGGCTATAGCAAATTCTTCAAAGAGCTTCCAGAGGACATTTAGTTGATGAAAATAAAACAGCCTTAGATGCTACAAGAAGATTCACAAAATGAAATTTACTAAAGTGTAATAAGAAGTACCTTATTCCTTTAATATACACATTGATAGCAGAAGCATTGTAAACCATCCTTTGAAGGGAGGTTAATCCACATTTAAGATTGTTAAGATAACCACAACATAATGTGGTTAACATAGATAATAAAACATAGATAGCGCAGACAAATATGTTTTGGAATGTGTTTGTATGTGTTTATGTCTAAACAGGTTTATATGTGCGTGCATGTGTACACTATATAGTGTGTGTGTGTGTGTGATTTAATTGATTAGAATTTGTTAAATGCTTTTAAGAGATGGTCTTATCTCCATATATAGAATGAAACCTCTCAATAGCAATAGCACTTAGATTTATATATGGCCCTGTCTAAGTTGTTTATAGAATCAGCCTATCAAGATTAGGGTATATAAACAAAAATTATTCCTTACTCTAGGTGTTTAACCTGTATCCAAAGTAACAAAGATACTCTTAATTTTTGAAACTCCTACTGATTCAAACATTATCTTTACATAATCATGGTAAAAAAGAATAGTAAGAATTCATGAGCTCCATATAGCCAGTGCAGAAATACAGTTTTAGGACTTAATGTCATCTTTCATGACTAATATCAGATCCAGTGTTAAGAGGAACTATATTTTCTTCTCTCCAAATCATTCTGTGTAACATGGCAGATATTCCTAATTTGCCCTGGTAAGATATTATATATTTCTGAAGGCTTAAGGTAGCCAATTTGTTTGTTTTGTTTTAAAAGAAATCCTTTAGAGCTCAGCTTCTACATCCCATCAGTTCTGGAAAATGCTGAGTATCTAGAGTTAAAGATTTCATTAATTTAATTCATACAAGCAGTTAATATTCATGAGAAATTATTCAGCTATTGTTCTGTTTTATTTTAAGATCAAGATGATCCCGTTTTGCATGTGATAGGCACTAAATAATCCAGCTGTGGCATTAGACATAAACATATTTGTAGATTGTAATCCAGGCATGGAAGGCAGTAATGCTAGTAGTAGTGATATCAGATATAAGTAAAACTATACTTCAATTTTAAAAAAAAAATGTACTTCAGAATTACAGGTTCATATCGGAATGCTGCAGCCTACATCTCTCCTTCCATATAAGAACATTTTATTTGCAGGAGCCTTCATCCATATATTTTACTTTTGTAGGGACATTCCAGTCGATTTTAAATACATAGCAGAGCCAAGTATGCACTCAATGCCAGCAGTGACTTTATCTCCAAATGGTAAGCTTCTATTTCTATGTGATATAGGATATTTCAATTTTAAAAGGTGTAATCATATTTAGCATTTTTCATTTAACATCCAAGATTTCAGAAATAGATTATCTGAGTTTTGAAGTGTGCGGAGGATAATGACAGAACTCACAGAATAACAGAGTTGGAAGGGACCTTGTAAGTTATCTAGTCCAACCCCATGCCCAAGCAAGAGACACTACACCATTTCTGACAGATGGCAGTCCAGTCTCGTCTTGAAACCTTCAAGTGATGAAGCTCCCATAGCCTCTGAAGGCAGCTGTTCCATTGGTTGGTTGATCTCACTGTCAGAAACATAAGAGGAATAAAGATCCAACTTAGAGAGGAACTAGTCAAAGGTAGGTAATAAGGAACAGACCGGAAGTCCACGATAGAAAATAGGTTGACACCCCTCTCCCCCTGTGACAGCTGCTCAAGTATTTAAACACTGCTATAACATCTGACAAAAGCAAAAAAAAAAGTGTTTTGAGGCAGAATAGAAGCTAGCTTTCTTGATTCTTTACTTTAAATGCTGGTAATCCTGCACCCATTATCAGACTTATTTCCATATTTCCCTTGTATGTTTTTTGCTCTGACAGCTATTTTTCTTGTCTCAGTGTTGACTTTTTCTTTGTATTTCAAGTTATTCATATTTGCTATAAGGTGCATATCTCCTTTTAATGTCAATTTGCAAGTTGAATTCTTGACATTACATTGTATATTAAAGCAGCAATGCCAAAATCCTAGTAAATCTAATGTTGGGATCAAGCTGGTAAAATTGCAGGGCTTTGCCCTTGGCAAACAAATTTCTTAGCTTACATTTCTGTAGCTTACATTTTTATATGTTATAGGACTGTTTCATTCTTAAAATCCATGAGAGGTAGGAGCTTCACATGCGCATTAATATTTTACCTCAACAGGAAAATGGCTTGCCTGTCAATCAATGGACAATCAGATTTTGATTTTTGGAGCTCAAAACAGATTCAGGCTAAACAAAAAGAAAATCTTCAAAGGTCATATGGTGGCAGGTTACGCTTGCCAAGTAGATTTTTCACCTGATATGAGGTATGTATTCTACTGTTTCTATTACATAATATAGATTACATATCACTTTCATTTTTATTTTCAGGTTTGGCTTTGGTAGAGAGAGAGATGTTTATAAACCTGCCATATTGTCAAATGTTTTATGTATATAGAAGTCCTTAAGACAATTGTTGAAGATAATATAATACACATTATTGGGCTACTACATATACCCTAATTAGTGAACTTGAGATTTGGTCTTTGGGCTACAGCAACTTATCAAACCCTGTATATATGGATACCCTGCAAAATTTGGGCAGCCTTTTTTGACCCATGGGCTAATTTCAGACATTCCTGTGATGGCCAAAATATCCATCTGAATTTACTATGAGAAATACAGGGGGAAAGTAGGAGGTATTTATTTATTAAATTTATACAGCCATCCATCTTCACAAATAACTTTAGTCAGCTAGCCAAACTTCCTGGCCACAGCCACTGAGGACAAAGTGATGTTCGTAGCCCTCCAGAAAGTCAGCAAGGTTGGGGCATCCAAATCTCAGAATACAGCTGTTCCGCAGAACAGGAAAGGTGTGAACTCCTAGCCTGAACAAAATGGCACTGCCTGATAGAATCTGGAGCATACTCAGCCTGTCAGCATACTATGGTGTGTCCAACAGTGCATACATTGCAGCATTCAGAATTATAGCTGTAGTTTCTAGATGCTTTTCAAAGGCAGCCCCATGTAGGCCTCATTGCAGTAATCCAAGTGGAAAGTGACCAAGGCATAAGTGACTGAAGGGCAGGCACTCTTGATCCAGGAATGGGCACAGTTGGCACACAGGATGGATTTGGGTAGAGGTCTTCTGACCATGGCAGCCACCTGCTCCTTGAGTGTATCAATTTTGTCTGGTGGTGGTGGGGATAATACTATCCCATCCCATTAAAGATGGAAATTCAGGATAGTCTAAAACCACACCTACTTGGCTTGGGTCGAAGCCTGATTTTTCCCCATATGCTCCTTCAATGGTATCACTTGGAACAGTTGGAGGCGGAGATGTATAATGGAGTATTATCATCAGCTTATGGTCTACACATACCCATAATGACAAATCACCTCATTCAGTGGCTTTATATTAAAAGGGAGTGGGAAGAGAGTTGAACCTTGAGGCACGGAGCTGTTGTGTTATTCCACTCCAAGAAGGCCTTTCAAGCAGTAATTGAAAACCCATATCAGACAAAATCCCAGCCAGTGTGCATTTACTTGAAGGTGGTATCAGAAACAATTAAAAATACAAGCTTCCCATACATTTTTTGCTTCGAAAAAAAAGTGAGCTTCATGTAAATGAATGTATGATTTTGCATTCCACAATCAGAATTACACCTGGTTTTCAGTAAAAGTTTAAACCCTCCATACAGAGCTAAGTAGCCTGCTTTGTTGTGTACATTTTTGCCAAAACAGATCATCTGACATTATGGATTAAGTGACTATACTGCCTTTCTGCTCATTTGAGAAGACTTCTGATTAAGTGTCCTACATTTTTGAAGCAGCTGTATTGTCATGTTTTCCCATCTTAACAAATACATTGGGACATCAAGGCAGCTAAGAGTAGTAGAAAATCTACAGACTATAAAACTATAGGAAAGGTCTGTCCCTCATTAAAATGTATGCTATTGTTCTGAATTGGTTATGTTTAAAAACTATTTTGTAAATGACCTCCGGCTATAATTTTTTCTCTTTTTTTGAAACAGCTATGTGACCTCAGGTGATGCAGATGGAAAGTTAAATATCTGGGATTGGAAGACAACAAAACTCTACAGTAGATTAAAAGCCCATGACAAAGTCTGCATTGGGGCAGTGTGGCACCCACATGAAACATCCAAAGTGATCACTTGTGGATGGGATGGTCTCATTAAACTGTGGGACTGAAGGCTGAACTATAGACCCTTTTGCTCTCTCTAATCAGACAATTAATATATGATATTTCAGGATCCATATGCTACAACAAATAAAGTCTGAAATAAGGACATTAATATGGCTGATTCAAGTACTTCAGTATTAGAATGTGCACCCAGCACACTGGAAAATCAGATATTTGCAAATCACTGCACAAATTGACTAAATACGCTAGTCCTTCCAGATATTAAAAGAATTAAAATGGAGAGAGGTACCTACAACTTTTTTATTTAATGAAACGAAACTGAAGCCAAAGCCTCACAAGCTTCACTCTGTTTTCAAATGAAGAATTTGGAAGAATTTTTTTTTTCATGTTACCATAATATTAATCTATTAGGAAGGTTTTTCTTAACCTGTTGGGAATCTTAACACAGTTGCTAAATAAAATAGGACATTGTTTCCATGTATATTTTATAGAAATTGCTATCCAGATTTTTTTCAGCTGGGGGTGGGTGGGGGTTAATAAAAAGTGTTTAGTCATATGGAAATACCTAAAGGTGTAAATAAATTGCAGCCCCCAGGAGAAAAACAGTCTGTTTTGTCCAGTCTTTCAGCATAGATACAGAATCCACCCTAATGCAGAGCATCTGTCTGATTGTATCTGAGGAACCGTGTTTCATAATCCCATAGAAAAAAACTGTTGTGTTTGCCAATGCATTAGTTTCAAATATATGCTCAGACATTTTATCTATACTGATCATTACTGCTTTTTGTTTCATTTTGTATTGTTTAATCCTTATAGAAAGTCAGACTATTATTCAGGGTTTTTCAATTTTATAATACAGAAATTCAAAGAACACAATACAGGTACATAAAATGTTTAAGAAGTACTTTACCAAATATTATTTCAGGCATTTTATCAAAAACCCAGTCAGCTAATGGAATTGGTACAATTGCAGCCATTACTGACAGATTCACGATCATATTCCAGCTACAGACTTGTATATAGGCTTTTAAATATGTTTATTATTTTTGCTTGTTTCTTTTGTGCTCAACTACTGTACAGATATCTCAGTTCTTATTTTTACAAAATTATTTTTAATAAATGCTTTATATAAAAATGCAGGTTTTAACTTAGCACACCATCTGAAGCATTGTGCATTTTAAAATGTTTGTTTGGTATAGTTATCATTGAAGCATGAATCAGTTTTACCTGAATTTATGGTATTGGAAGCTTATGAAAGCTTATACACCACTTTTTGTAGTGCACATCTTTGGTGTCAAAAGTAGAGTGTATGGCCGGTATATGTTGTTTCACATTAGAACTGTATGCCGTACTGCCATTCTGTTGGCAGAATGCATCTGTGTAAATGATGAACTCTTCACAACTTGTCTACACATATTCTGTGTGTGTACTTTCCCAAATATATCTCCAAATTGGTTTTGGATAGAAAGGATTATTTTATTGCTTCATGTTGTGTAAGCATAGAAAATGGAGAAAGTGGCATAAACTGATATGTATGAACTATGAAAGTATCCTGATCACCACATGTGCTTTTATCTGAAAGTCATTATGTACGAATTTCTCAAATACCATCAGGCCTACTACAGAAGGATGGGTATGGCAATAGAGTGGCTTGGAAAACAATATTAGCTTTCTCACAAATTTCACTTTGCATTCAAAAAACACTATGAACTCTCTTGTATTTTTACATATTTATAGAAATCAAGGAGTTAATAGATTGTGTTTCTTGTATAATTAATGTATCACTATTCTTTCCTCAAGTCAAGTTTGTATGTAAGGGAAAATATATTTAATAGTGCAAAGGGCAGAAAATAGCCAAAATTAAACTTTTACTGCAATCTGGCTCCCATATAAAAATTGTTCTTAATTTGTGTCTGCTTATGCTACATAATTTACACCAGCTGGAAATGAAATTTATATAAGCATGCTGTTTCAAACTTATGGGCTTAGGTAAATGATCAGGTGCTACATTTTAATAAAAGTTCGGTTAATTTCACCCTTCACTATAGTTGAATTAATTTCTCTTACTTAGGCTCTGAGTTTGACTCCTTCGTTAAGTACGTTGGGGTTAACAACATGATGGGGTTTGTTGGTTTGTTCTTGTGGAAGCAAAATGTGTTTGGGATTGTCCCAGTTGAAAAGTAAGAGCATGATAAATGTGGGTTGCAAGTATATGTTGAGCGTACCAGGGATCACTTTTTCAGAATTGCTCAACGAAGTTGTCATGGAATTTGTAGGCTCAGGATGCCTGGACAGGATCAAATGAGTCAAAGATGTAAAAAGGTTAAACACCTCATCAGCTCCATTCGTAGCCTGCCCGATCAATTTGTCAACAAGGACAGGAGGGCAAGAAAGAGCTGTCAGTTGTAACCATGCCACATTGGCACAAAGAAGATCTTTATGATACATTATTTGAAAAAATGCAGCACTTGTAACTTTTATTTTTTCAACCCAAAGATTTATTATTGACACTTCACACATCCATGCATATTTATCTAACTCAAAGTCTGTTGAGCCAAGTTAGAATTCCAGAGAAACCTTGTTGTGAAGGAAAACTCCAAAACAGTATAGTTCCTGTCCATTTTTGTTCGTGTCTAGGTTTGGCTAGCTACACTTTGGTACTTCTCTCACACTTCCATGTATTTTTAAATTTGCAAGCTATCTTATACTAGGTCATACAGGAAGCATCTTATTCTGAGAATCACTTCATGTTTTGAGTGTCACTTCTTGTATCTTAGAAAATTTTATCCTGATATTTTTCCACTTGCTCCATGAGCTGAAATTTTCATAAGAAAATCATCCTATTGGCTTGCTTTGAGCAGATCTCATTCACTTCTTCCTTATTTCTATCAATGCATTAGTGCATAGCACTAGATATATGCATTTTTAATATAAGTACTAAGCTACAAATCAATATGCATAATAACAAGTGATAAATGATGTTTTAAAAGTAGGGGATAAGAATATTTTAAAGGGAAGGATAGTGACTAACCTAAAGGTTGCTAAATGATAATTTCAGCAGAGTTAACCACTGGCCATGCTGACTGAAGCTGTTAGAAGCTTAAGTTCACAACCTCTTGTATTTCACAAGTTCACAACAAGTAGGTGATCACATCATTCTACTGAATGCAGCTAACTTTTCCTGTTAAAAAAAGAAGAAGAAAAACGTATCAGAGTGAATAATTTATTAAGATTTTTTCTTGCCCAAACCCAGGCAACAAAATAAAACAATGGCAGAATTGTGGTGCTACTGTTAAGGTTTTTGGGAATTTTTTTTTAATAAATGACAGCAAATACAACTACAGGATCAGAAAGAGTTTATATTACACTTGTTTATCCATGAAAATGGTTTTACTATCTGCATTTTGCTTCCAAATTCTCTTCAAGTGAAGTCCTCATAGAGCAATTGCAGTAGTCCAGATTTTTGGGGGGGAGAGGGTCGTGAATGATGATGATCAGCAGGGACCATATGATGGGGTAAATTTATCAGGTGTAGACTGAGCCTGTAATAGGATGTGAGAATGACCTGGATGTGGGAGAAGAGAAACTGTCTAGGGAAGAATCAGATAAAGGGGAAGGAGCTGATAACTGAGCAATGAGCAGAGAGAGAAAAACTTTAGAAAGGAGCTGCCCTAACTTATCAGGCAGTAAAAAGAGAGAGTGTACTTTCAGACATGCCAAATTCTGTGAATGTATCCTTAAAGTACTGTAGTTCATCTTGTGTTTTTTACTTGGGAGGCTGACAGAACCAGAATAACATTCATAGGTAAAGAAAGTATACAGGTGGTGAAAAAAAAAAAAAAAAAAAAAAAAGAGGAGCAGACAATGCTGAATGATTTTTTTTCGATTCAGCATGTTTTCCATTAATATTTTCTATCAGTGTGTCTCTCAAATTATCAAATAGAACATAAAAGGACATATTTCACAATTCCATTTTGTGTCTCATGCTTTGTATTTGCCTGGTGCAGGATGAACTAATTTCCAACAGAAGATTTTCCTTTTCAAACACATCTGTGAGGGTTTTTTAAAAAAAAAACATGTGAAAAGCCTGAAGTCCTTCTGCTCGTTCTTTGAGGAGACTATTATCACTACCACCTCATAATACTATCATTGACTCTAAATTAATGTGCATCGCAAGGACATTATCTGTTTTGTACTATGCCCCAGAACCAGATTTCCAAAATTCTTCACTGTACAGTTTCCTTATTGGCTTTGAGACTATCAAGCCAAAATATTAAAAGTAATTACATTTGAGGCAATGTGTTCCAAGAAGATTTCTTTTAAACTGGTTGAGCAAATGTAGTTGTACACATCAGAAGTCATAGTTGACTAAAGGGACCGTAAGAACAACTCAGCAGGAGGAATTAGCCATGCATTTTAAGAATTTCCACATCGGTATATTTGATTTGAACAAAGTCATTGATGGTAGAAAGTGAGAATTCTCAGTAAAAGCCCAAGGAAATAACAATGAAATGATGCTTTAGGATAGTGACTTTGATAATTCAGTGGCTGAATCAGCTATGTTAAATGAACTATTCCATTTTGCTATATTTTCATACTGAAACCATGCAAGCGTTTGGGTTCATTTGGTTTTCTAAAAAAAAGACTAATATGATTTTAGAGAGCTTTGACAAGTCATACTGTACTAGAACAGTATTGTCAAGCAGCTACAAGGCATTCATCTGTTCTAAGAAAGAAATACAAGCCAGGCTTCCCAAGATATCAAGAGGTGTGATGTCTGCTGAAATGAATTATTGTGAGATAATTGTTGCAGGTACCAGCATTGGACAAGCATCCATCAGAAATTTCCTGGCTACATTTTGCTAGGGGAAGTTTTTTCTTGCAAGAGTGCAAAGCAGCATGTAGAGATCTCATTTGCATTCATGCTGGACATTACAGTCTTCACACATTTCCACAGATGTCAGTTTATCCCTGCCAAAGGGAAAGCAAAAATGGATGTTGGATGTTGCAGAAAGCATGTGTGGTATAGAGGCATGGCTCTGTATGTGCCGTTGCAATTCTGCTCTATATGTGTAAGGTTGTCTGTGCAAAAGAAGGAATGTATATGGATTAGTATATGGCATTTTAGTGAGCTTGAACAGGTACTTAATGTTCACCCCTTCCTTCAGTTTGAAGTTACAATGGCTTTGAAGGAGCAGGACACAGGATGGGTCCTCATAGTTGTGGCCTTCCTGAGCTCACATGATTGCAGTTCAGGTATTGGGCAATTAGCTCACCTTTATGATGTTGCAGCATCCTGCGGTCATGTGATCGCCATTTGCGACCTTCATTGCCGTTTCTGACAAGCAAAGTCAGTGGGAAAGCTGACAGGAAATCGCAAATAGCAGTCATGTGACTGTGGGACTCTATGACAATGCAGGATTCACTTAGGACAGCAGCTGGGGCTGCTGCAATTACTGCTGGTGTGATCACCTGACATTGCTTAGCGATGGATTTTCTGGTCCAAATAATGTTGGTAAGCAAGGAGCACCAGGATCAGTTTCTGCTACACTGGGGGTATCAAACTGGTGGCGGTACGTGTCCGGTGGGGGTCGTCACTACCCTAAGTTAAAAAAAATGATGACCAAGACACCCGCACCGAATCACCCCGTGGCAGGGGAAGGATACTGTAACATCTCCAGTCGGGTGGTATTTGCCAGTTCTTCGAACTACTCAAAATTTCCGCTACTGGTTCTCCAGAACTGGTCAGAAACTGCCCACCCCAGCTCACCAAAGGGGAAACACATCACAATGACAGCAACGTGACACCACGAGTTTGACACCTATGTGCTACACTATAACAAAAATTCTGGTGCACACACACACAAAAAAACCAATAAAGTTTTCTGGATAATAAATTACTGTACTTCTGTGCAGAGGCTTATATTATTATTATTGTTGTTGTTGTCAGTTGCACAGTCATGTTTAGATTGGATTTGGCATTTCAGGGACCTGAAACAGGCAGGCATTGTTTGACAGTGTTAAAGGTATTACAGGATGTACACTGTTCCAAGGAAATCTGACTTTTGCAATTGACTGATGGTAATTTTGTCAATGCAATGTTGTTCAAATGGTACTATTCCTTCCTTCCTTCTTTCCTTCCTTCTTTCTTTCTTTCCTTCATTCTTTCCTTTCTTTCCTTGCTTTCTTGTCTAGAAGATGTCACAAGTCTCCAGTTAATTGGCTGCTAAAAAAACTATTCCAAGGGATGCTGCCTCCAATAGCAGTTCAGAGACTGTTGTGAAAAGAATTAAGTTTTTCTCAGTCCAGATTAGTTTGCCTTATACAGCTAACCTTGTGCAGGAAACAAAAATAAAGCAGAAAAGATAAAAAGATAAATAAAACAAACTACCAAGGAAAAAAATGAATCAAACTCAACTGTACAATGACCAAGACATCAATTTAGATTACTTTAGATAAAAAATTACTTGTTTTCAGCAGTGAATTAAACTCTGACCCTATGGAATCTTATTGTCCTATCTTTCCTTTGTATCAATCAATTGCCACTTCAAAGGCTTAGCTGTCTGGGACACAGGTGTCTGTCTAGGAACATATAATGATTTTGTTGGTCATAGTCAGTTCACCATAAGTCGTCCAAGACTGGTCAAGACCTCTTGGCCATCGTCTTTAAAACTCATCAAATCTTATGGTCCTCTAATTGGAGATTTTACAACATCCTTCCCCTTCCACGCCCACCAAGCCATGCCCACAGAACCGGTAGTAAAAATATTGAATCCCACCACTAGTAATAGTCCAACCAATATGGTAAGTTCAAGTTTCTTCATAGAGAAAATCCACATTTTGGGAATATAATTTTAGCAACACATCAACATATTTCACACAATCCATTTTTACATAAAAAAAATGATTGGATATAGCAAACTTGAAATGTTTTCCCACAGGCTTCACCCAAGGGGAGTAGGAGGTTGAGTAGAGAAGAATAATATCAGAATAATAGGGTAACAGAGTTGGAAGGGACTTTTGGAGATCTTCTAGTCCAACCCTTGGCTCAGGTAGGAAACCCTGTACTATTTCAGACAAATGGTTATCCAATCTCTTCTTTAAAACCTTCAGTATTGGAGCACCTGCAGCCTCTAGAGGCAAGTCTCAAATCAAGCTTAGTTAAATACACAGGCTTCTGACATCAGATGCAGACTTGCATTTTAAAACCTAAAATTATGACTAAAATTCCAAGGGAAATGTTACATATTTAGTTCATTGGAATTAGCTGCATTTGATGCCAGCAGCTGCTAGTTGGCATGGCAGAGTCAAAAGAAACAAGATTGTCAGAACTTTTGCAAAGAGCTTACAATGAATTTGTAATGCAAGTGGATGAAGAAGATGCTCTTGAATCATTATTTTGCAGCTGCTGTGCTTGTGCACCGACACTGCCCAGCAGGTCGAACTGTTTCCATGACAAGCGAAAGGGAAGAATAAATTATGCAAAACAATCACAGTGGAGTCCTGTGACATTTATTCATATTGCGAAAACGTCAGCATCTTTGGCATTAGTTACATTCATACAACTAAGCAAAGGGGAGGTTTTTCTTGCATCCCAGTGTCCATCCTATTTCTTGTGGGAGGACAGCCTCCTATCTCTCAGGAGCTCCCTGGGGTGTCCCTCAACATAACAGTGAGACCACCTGCACACAGGCAGTGCCTTTTCTAGAGGTGAGAGGTAGAGCTAACAAGCTTTCAAAATGGACAAGGGGCAGACGAGAGGGCAGAAAGCTTTTGGGCTATGTGTTTTTTCTTGCAAGCTCCTTTTAAAAATAACAAGATGGAGCAAGCTTGCAGGAGCATAGTTCATGCTATACAAACCAGCGAGTCTCAGTTCCCTTCCATTAAAAGTGGGTGGGAGCGAAATTCTTTGGGGAGATAATTCCATAATATGAGGTGATGGTGAACTAAAGGCTTAAAGATGAAAAAAAAAAGTCACAATATCCCTTTAATCAGGGTGTGAAGACTGTAGCTTGGAGGCCACACACAACTAATCAGCAGCTCTTTGTGGGTCTCAAGCCCAAGCAAGGGAAGCCCAAAAGGGTGGAATTGGGTGTTTTCTTTAATTCTGCATTTTCATTGGAATGTGCAGGAGTTCTCAGGATTTAGGGCATTTATTCCATCCCTTAAAACACACACATTCTCCTTTTTAAGATCAGATATGGTTAACTAGGTGCTGTCATCTGCAGTAGTAAAAGGATTTAATGTGTGTTCCCACTGCTGCCAACAGAATTTAGAAAATGTTGCGGGGGGGGTGGAGGTGGGAGGGAGAGAACTGCCTCCCAACTGTTTCCAAATGAAACAGATTGCTCTAGCTCAGTATTTCTCAAACTTGGCAATTTTAACAAGCGTGGACTTCAACTCCCAGAGTTGCCCAGCCAGCCACATTAAAGTTGCCAAGTTTAAGAAACACGAGCTGAAAAGAATTGATTGGGAGACAAACCTCAGAAAACTGCTAAACCAACCTGAAGCCAAACACCAGTTTTTGAATTATAGGCGTGAGAGATGACCCTTGATCTTGATTTCCAGCAATTTGCTAACTGCCCTTGTAAATTATTGGAGGGAAATAAGTTCTGCAGATTGAAAGATTAATTCTCCACCTTAAGAACACAAGTAAAAGTGAAACATTCCATAAAAGAACATCTCCAATTGCTCTCTCTGTCTATCTGTGGGAACATTCTTGTGAAACAGGAGGAGGAAGAACCAGATTGCAACAGTTAAATGAGAGGCATCTCAGCCCACGGAAGGAATTGGACTATGGGAAGCATCTCAGAAGGGACTCTCCTTAGTTCCTTGGAAAGTTAAGACAGGAGGTGGGGGGGGGGGNGTTCCTTGGAAAGTTAAGACAGGAGGTGGGGGGGGGGAGAGATGTGCTTTCAGGCTTGCAAGATTCTGTTACTTAACTTTACAATAAAGGTAGTATTTGTGGTTTGGGTTTCTTATTTAACCTACCTCAAAGGGTTGACAGTTTGGGATGGTCTGTAGAAACCAAAAGACAAGGTCTCTGTCCTGTAGATAATTGGGCTACTGTATATGCACATCTGCAATCCTGGCTCACTGCCCTCAAATGTTTAGGAAAAAGAGCAGGCAGCTTTCAGAATGCCATTCGTACAACAAATTGCATAGAGTTCATTTTGATTTATGCTGAGACAAACCTGACTGGAAAACTACAATAATTGCTCCAAACTTCACCTGCAAACCATGTGATATGAATATGCTTTTTGGAAGAAAACAAACAAACCTTCAGACCAATAGAAGATTTCAAAAGCCTAGCTGTAAAATAAGGATGTTGTGGGTAGACAAAGCAGCTACATGGACTGCACTGTCTCCAAGCTGATACTTTCCCATCTGTATGTGTTAGAAAAGTCAAAACGTTGCTCAACCTGTCTCTTGTTTCTTTTCTACCACACTAATCTCTAACTGCACAGCTGCCCATAAAAATGTAAAAGTGATCCCAAAACACCACCATCTATTTAATATCCTCCAAGTCTTTTCTATAATTTCTTCTTTTAAGGGTTTATTTGTTTTCTGGGTCAGTAGAAGGGGGAGCAGTTAGTTCATTGTTGGAGCACCAAAATGGGATAACCTACCCTTGTCAGCTAAATCGCAGGCCATTAAATGTAATTTGAAACAAAATCTGAACCATAGAGTTAAATTAATTCAATTCATGAATGGGAACATCTAGCCCCATAAGCTGTGTTTCAGATTTCAGCTTCCAAAATTCTCTGGAATTTTCCAGAATTCCAAGAGTTGAAGTTTGCAATCCTATATCAGGGAATGCTAAACTTAATAAATTCAGTTTTCAGACCACAAGCATTTGCTGGGTCATACATATTTCTGTTTCCCCTTTTAATTTAAGGCTGTGGTGTCACAGCTTCTATACTTTTCCATGTCTTCTTAAGCGAATGCAACAATCAAGTCAACATCTGGAGTCATGTAGATATGCTCAGCAGGCATTAAGTGAATTATGTACAGCATCTGCAGAACTGGTCATGAGGGTAGCTCACTTATTATGACTAATCTTCTCTAAGACAGATTGAGCTGCCAAAAAGGAGAAAAAGAGTCTGCTTTCTCTCCAGCACGATGAGGCAACTCATTATTACAGACCTCAGTAGCAGAACTATAGGAATCTTCACCTATACCCTACAGCAATGGTTATCCTGATGGCTAGGCTAATTTAAAAAAAAGTCTGCAGAAATGCAAACAATGTTAAAAACCTGAATTACCATCCATGTCTTAACATATGCTTACTTTCAAGAAATAAACATTTGGCACCAGTGAATTTCAACTTTCACAGACAGAAAGACAAATAGAGCAGAGTAGAGTAGAGCAGAGGAGAGGAGAGAAGAGTAGAGTAGAGTGGTATAGAATAGAATAGAATTGAATAGAATTGAATTGGATTGAATTATTTATTGGACAAGTATGATTGGACACACAAGGAATTTGTCTTGGTGCAAATGCTCTCAGTGTACATAAAAGAAAAGGTACATTCATTAAGAATCAAGAATCATAAGGTACAACACTTAATGATTGTCATAAAGTACAATAAGCAATCAAATCATACTAGGTAACAGTCCACATAAATCGTGAGGATACAAGCGACAAAGTTAAGCCCATGTCACACTGCACCAACGGATGGAAAGAGGATGTAAAACGGAGATAAACACTTGCCATCCGTGCGTTTGGTTAACGCGATTCATCCGTTCTGTACTCACTCGCCTCCGTTTTTCATCCTCTCTATCCGTCCAGCATCCCGTTGACTGAGGTTCCCATCCGCTCAAAAAGCTTTTTGAGCTGCTCAAAACTTTTTGACAGAAAATGTATCCAAACACGTCTGTTCTGCGATCCCGCTACGCATACGAGGAACATCCGTTCTACATCCGTATCATACCGTTATGCGTCCGCTATATCGTTAGAGCATCGCTGTGCATCACGCAACTAAAATCCGCTCAGCGGAAAACGGGACACAGGGAGAAGCAAGGGGGCGGAACAGACGCCAAGCGTTATGTAGCAGGAAGGATGATGAAGCGGGTGCGCTCATAAAGAAGCATTATTGAAACTCGAGGGGGACCATATCTGGAGTATTAGGTGTCTAGAAGGATGCCTAGGGATGCAAAAGCGACACCTAGTGAACCTATATTTTCCTATAAAAAGGGGAGGAACTCACCTGTTGATCTCACTTTCAGTCCAGCAGCCCTCTTGTACAGACCTCTTCAGCCTTGCTCTTGCTCTTTCACATCATCCATTGATTCCCACCATGGATCGTTAACACACTTCCTTTTGGTAGCCACCATCGTTCTGCAACAGTGCGAAGCCATCTTACAGGCTCTTTCAACTGTTCTACGGGAAGAAAAGGAGGTGGCTAAGAAGTGTCTGGGTTCCAAAGATGGATTGGAGGAGGCAGAGTACGGACTTGTACAAACAAAGGCTGTGGTGGAGCTGAGGAACGAAGACCTTTGTGCATTCCCAGAACTTCATGAGGATGCCTCCAGCCATGTTTTTGATGAAGTTGTGGAGAGCTGAGAACCCAGGATTGACCAGGGCAAACACCACCTTCCAGCCAGCCTGGACCCTTGGGCTCAAAGTGGCACTGAACTCTGCGCCACCTGGCCTCAAGGGACCACCTACAGGAGCATGCAGTAGGCTGGAGGTGCCACACAGACACAATCAGCCACTGTGGTCAGAGAAGTGGTGGCAGGCCATCATCGAAGGAATACCTGAAGGAGTTCCTTCCCAGTGCCCTTCCATGAAGAAGGGCTGGAAGAAAAGTTGAAGAGCAAGTGGTATCAGAAGTAGACTTCCCCCACAACCGTATAGGTTGAGCCATAGATTGGCAAGCACATGGCCTGCAAAGCCCAGCCAAGTCGCGGTCTCACTTATTTCAACTACAAGGGCTTTCTTCAGAATCATCTCTACTTCACCATGGTCGATGCTGACTACCAAGTTCATGTACCATCGATGCTTTCAGGCAACGGAAGCTTCAGATGCCCAGGTATACAACGCCAGTGACCTCAAGTAAGGGGGGGGAACGCAACCCTTCAATCAATGGCTTCCCAGAATCCCAGACCCCCTGCCAATGACACGCAAAATGGTGCCCTACTTCATGCGTGGGGGGATGACGGCCTTCTCCTCAGAACTACCTCATGAAGCCCTACAGTTCCAGGACTCCTCACCAATGAAGAGAGGATCTTCAACTACAGGCTTGTCAGGGCAAAGGGGGGTGGTGGACAATGCCTTTGGCATCCTGGCAACAGGTTCCAGGTACTTCTCACCACCATGGCGCATCGCCCAGAGACCATAGGAGGAATCGTGAATAGCTTGCTGCATCCTGCACAATTCTCATGCGCACCCGCTACCCAGTGTGTGCAGAAACAGGCTCCGTGGACCTCTGCCAACAAGGCAATGGGACATGGAGCCTGGGAATGGAGGCCAAGGGCGAAACTTGAAGAGACACTAAAGGATGTGCCCAAGGCCCCAACAGAGCTTCACGTGAAAGGGAAGAAGCAGCGCAACTCCTGAGACACTGGTCAACTCCCCAGCTGGAGGCAAGTGAGTGGCAAGAAAGGGATGGTAAATGCTTTAAATGGATGCTTCCTTCAGCCTTGTTCTCAATCACACGGATGAGATTGGGCCATTTATGTTTGGTTGGCCTACAATGAACAGGGGCGTTTAATAAAGAGTTGTTGTTTATGTTGAAATGTGTGGAGGAATTGATTACATTATTATTGATAATAAAGGGCCCATATTGGTGTGGCACCTGGGAGGGTGGACCACAGAGTCCCACTATGCTTTGCACTGGAAAGTTTATCTAATCCCCACAGCTATTACCCATCCCAAAGGTATCCCGGCCCACAGTTCCCTTGCACGTACCATGCCCACCAACAGGTATCCTGCCCATCCCAACATCTATTACCCATCCCCACAGGAACCCTGCCCCATCCACAGCTATTAACCCATCCCCACAGGTATCCCTGCCCATCCACAAGCTTAATTACCCATCCCACAGTATCCCTTGCCCATCCCAACAGGTATCCCTGCCATCCCACAGCTTATTACCATCCCACAGGTATCCATGGCCCATCCACTGCTATATCTTAACCCCATCCCACAAGCATGGCAAAGGCTTAAACCATTTCTAAAAGTTTTCCACCAAAGACTTTATTTACCAAAAATAAAATGAAGCAAGTGTGTGAAGCCAAAGATAATCTTTATTTAATAACAACGCTGTAAAAAGGAAAAATGACCCAAGTCAAGTGTCCAAGCAAAATAAAGTCAAGCAGGCGATAGCCAACCCAGTCTCTGGCACTCTCTCAAGTCAGTCTGGAGGCATTCCCATTCGTCCTCAGGGGTGAAGGGGTCCAGGTGCTGTGGAGGTGGCTTGGCTGCTTGGAGTGCTGGTCTGAGGTTGCCATTTGGGGTGCCTGGCCCCGAAGAGGACAACAGGGGACGGTGTGTTCACGAGAAGCTCTCAGACAGCTTGGTCAGCCCCGTGATGTTGAGAGCCCCTTCCTCATGACAATGGGGGTGTCAGCCCCAATACCCGATGACAGATGTTCTGAAGGCTGGGCTTGGGCTGTGGAGTGGAGGAAGGAGCAGTGTAGTGGGGCTGTTCTTTGGTCTGCAGCTGGGTGAGGACTGGCCGTCGGTGCATCGTTGGCGTGGGTGGCCATTGGTGGGCATGGGGTGCACCGGTGGTTGTCCCGATGCTAAACCTGGTGCCCTGGACTGGGAAGCTGCTGTGCTGTTGGACCTCCTGCTAGCCGTAGCCTTGGTAGGTTGAGGGCCTGTGGAAAGCCTTTGGAAAGGGCAGTGACATGCACCTGGGCGGTGGAGAGCAGGCGGACTGGGTGGGGGCAGGTTTCATCGTGTCTGGAGGGGTGTTGAAGATCCGGTGATCCTGTCCTTCACCATCCTGGTACTGGGGTTCCGACATGTTCATGAGGGTCTGGTTTGACGTTAGGTGAGGAAGGGCTTGCGGTTTGGAGGATGGGCATCGCGTGTGTACCAGCTGAAGAAGAGGAGATCTAAACGCTAGCTTTCTTGATGGTGTCTCTTATCTCGCAGCAGGACAATGTGGCTTCTGCCCCTCCCTGTCTGGCTTTCTTGCCTTTCTTTGGAGGTGGAGCGGGGGTGGATGCGGGTTGCCTGTGGTGGAAGTGCCCTTCTCCTTTCTCCACTGCGTCAGGGAGTCCTCCACATGCCTCATGGGTATTACAGCTGTCGGGGGGTTCTCCCGTTGTGGGACCGCTCCACAGAACCTGCCTGGACACAGAGCTGACTCCTCTGCAGAAGAGGACTGGATCTCAGCAGGCTGCCTGAGAAGAGGGTAGACAGAGGGGCATGACTCCTTGGTGGCAGATCACCCTCCAGGAAAGCTGCACCTGGCATCAATGGTTAGGTCTCTCGTCCGTCAGCTTGACCGTGGCCTGGCCAGGATTTCTTGAAGGTGCAGCTTCCCGTACCAGGTGTGCATGTGCTTCCACCAGTCCGAGGAGCACCTCCGAAAAAATTGTTAAAAGCCCCAGGCTCTCCACCTTCTCTTCTCAAGCAGCCCTGTTCCCCTTTTGGTATCTTACTAGAGCCTGTGTCCCTTCCGGCCCAAGATATTCATTCTCCTGGAGCCATTTCCAGCACCTCCTTCCTCATGTTCCTCTTCGATTGAGTATTGCCTCCCTTTCTCCCATTCATGGCGTCTTGCCTTCTCCTCGCCTCTGGCAGGGCCATATGGGCCTCATCAGAGGGCTTCAAGTTGTAGGGGCTGCTCCTCCACACCACCAGCAGCAGCAGCAGCAAACAAACAACCAGTAGCAGCCAAAAGCAAGGACCAGCAAGGCAGCACCAGCAGCACCAGCAGCACCAGCAGCAACCAGCAGCACCAGCCAGCACCATGCAGCACCACAGGACCAGGGCACGAGCAGGCAGAGCCCAGCAGACAGCACCGACAGCAGGACTCCCAGCAGGACCAGGTGCACCACAGAGACCAGGGACACCAGCGACCAGACCACAGCAGGACAGGAACCACCAGCAGGAACCAGGAGCAGCACCAGCAGAGTAAGCACCAGCAGGACCAGCAGGGACCAAGCAGGGACCAGGGAGCAGCGCCAGCCAGAGAGTAACAGCCAGCAGAAGCCCAGCACCAGGAGCAAGTGCCAGCAGAGTAAGCACCAGCAGAAGGCACCACCACCAGAAGCAGCATCAGCAGAAGCACCACTCCAGGAAAGGAGCATCAGCAGAAGGCCCACACCAGAAAGAGCCCAAGCCCGGGGCAGCAGAAAGCCCCCTAGCAAAAGGCAGAGTCAGGGCCAGGGGGTGGGAAGGGTGGCCACTGTCCCTCCTTGCCAGGGGGCCTGGCAGCCAGATGGCAGAGGCTTCCTTTTCTTCGCCATGGGTTGTTGCGGTTTGTGGTGGGCTGGCTGGCTGGCTGGCTGGCTGGCTGGCTGGCTGGCTGGCCTATGGCAAGCTGTGTCTGGAAGGCAGTCTTTCCTCTGAAATGCCGGTGACCTGCCTTGCCGAGCCTGCTTCCCTTTATATCCGGCGGGGCTGATGCAATGCATCCTCCCCACATGCGCAGTGAAATGCTAAGGCAATCTGCTAGGGCAATCCCTAGGCATCCGACTTAGGCATTCCGCTAGGCAATCCGCTAGGCATCCGCTCTGCAATCGCTTCACCCGCTCTGCATCGCTCTTTCACGTTCCGCATCCATTTTGCTGTGCTCCCCTGGAAGCCTTGCGGATGTGCCATCCTGCTCCATCGCTTCCAATCCGCCATCGACTTCCATGGAGCCATCCGCTTATTCCATCCTGGCTACGTCCTCCCCCTGTCCGTTCCTTTCATTGTTGTCACATCTCTTTTATGCAAAATTCGGGGCACTTTTGAGAGCGGATAACAATGGATGGAACATTTTGCTCGTCTGCTGTGTCCTTTTTACAAACGTTTGGATCCATCGGCCAGTGTGACAGGGCCTTTATAGTCATACATTCACAAGTGGGAGGGGGTTGGTGATAAGGAGTGATGAGAAGATTAATAGTAATAGTAGTGCAGATTTTTTAAATAGCTGAACAGTGTTGAGGGAATTATTTGTTTAGCAGAGTGATGGCTTTGGGGAAAAAACTGTTCTTTTGTCTAGTTGTTCTGGTGTGCAGTGCTCTATAGCGTCTTTTTGAGGGAAGGAGTTGAAACAGTTTATGCCCAGAATGTGAGGGGTCTGCAAATATTTTCACCACCTTCTTTTTGACTGGTGCAATATACAGGTCCTCAATTGAAGGCAGGTTGGTAGTAATTGTTTTTTCTGCAGTCCTAATTATCCTCTGAAGACTGTGCCTTTCCTGTTGGGTTGTAGAACCAAACCAGACTGTTACAGAGGTGCAGATGATAGACTCAGTAATTCCACTGTAGAATAGAAAGAAAACATCAGCCCACCTCCAGTCCCCAACATACTTTGTCCATTAAGAGTCCTCCATGAAATAAAGATACTCCACTCCACTAGGGTCTGTTTCTTACACCCAAACAGAGAGAATACTAAGCTTATCAGCGGGGCACTCAATCTTCAGCATCTGAAAAATAGTGTAGATATTATTGCTTCATTTGACACAAGGAATTGAACTGAGGGAATTCAATTGAGACCCGGGGGAGCAGGATATGCCAATTCTGCTTCCTACACAATCTGTTATTCTAGTGCTGTTTGTCAGTTTCTCACGCACTGGTGTCAAGAACTGAAGATTAGCACAAAATCAACATAAAATTATGTTTCACTGCAGCCAGATAATTGTCAGGATCTGCCCTTTGCCTCAACCTGTGCTTACTTGCTACAAACATGAGGGGAAAACGCCACAGCTAACTCACATCAGAGACTTGAATTGGTAGCAACTGGCCAGATCCAATTTCCTTCATGTAAAAAAGTTGTGTTCCCGGAGTTCATTCACAGATGGGAAGACAGAAGCACAGCCTGCCAACTGGGCTTATAGGGAGACAAATATGCATTTAATATCAGCTGCAGTAAGGTTTATGAGATTTCTTGGATCTGTCCGATGGTGGCCTGTGAGTCATTTAAAGCTCCCCACAGAGACCAATCTGTTGTGAGAAAGTACCTGAAAGAAGCCATTTGTCACTGTTATTCCACTATTTATGCAACAGTGTGTGATAAAACTACTATGGAAGGAAAAAAACCCAAAATAAATTGAAACTCATCACACGCCATTCTGTTTCCTTGTATCTTTGCATGTACAAAAGGTGATCTCTCCAATCCTTCAAGTTAAAGAAGTCTGGATAATTTAGTTAGGATTTCAAAATTCAGCACTGTCTTTTTTTCTTTTATCTTTCCTGGAGTAGATAGAGAAGAAGAGGAGGTAAACTTTCCCCAATCCCAACCTTGTTCTATTATAAAACAACTACTTGGTATATTCATTTATTCAATTTCCACCATCACAGTTGAGGTATTCAGT
This sequence comes from Laticauda laticaudata, assembly GCA_004320025.1. NCBI lineage: Eukaryota > Metazoa > Chordata > Lepidosauria > Squamata > Elapidae > Laticauda > Laticauda laticaudata. The sequence continues at coordinate 1,983 of BHFT01036054.1, read as the reverse complement.
AGCTTATAAAATACTATTAAAAATAATATACATTAAAGCATCCATATAATAATCAAAAGAAATAAATGCAGCATAATACACTAAAACAGCCACAGCAATTGTCAACAAAAATGAAAGAATTTCTGACAAACATATAAACTAAAAAATAAAACCAAACTATAGGTTATCCTTGGCGTATGACCACAACTGACCCCAAAATTTCTGTTGCTAAATGAAACACTTGTTAAGTGAATTTTGATCATTTTACGACCTTTCTTGCCACAGTTGTTAAGTAAATCACTGCAGTGGTTAAGTTAGTAATGGGGTTTTTAAGTGAATCTGGCTACCCCATTGATTTTACTTGTTGGGAGGTCCCAAAAGGTGATCCTGTGTGAATCTGGGGCACTGCAACTGTCATAAATATTAACCAGTTGCCTTTGAAGTGCTTAATTTTATCTGGATCCAGTACCTGTAATAGTGATCCGAAGTTCCTCTTAATTCAAAACAAACAAAAGAAATGCTTTGAGTTTTTCGATATTGTAGTTCCCAGTGTTACACATTCCTTGCTCTAGCTGCACAATATTCAGCTGTGGTTGTGTGGAAAGGGAACTTCACAAGGACAGTGGTGTCACCCAAGCAGGAAAAGCCCAAAGGAAACATCAGGCCAGCCATAAAACAAACTTGCATAGAAAAAGAAATTTAATAAAAGGTACTGAAAGAAACCCCCTAGACAAAAGCGAAGTAATTAAGAAAGCCAGGGAAACAAGGAAAAGAAAACCCTTACACAGGACATGCCAAATCAGCAAAACAAACAGACAAAAATTACAAAATAAATCACAAAGGAAACAAATAGAAAATTACTACAAAACGAATTGGAAAAAACATTATAAAGCTAAAAGGGATTANCACAAAGGGAGGAAAAAGGTATAAAAACCAGGAACTTACCATTCAAAGTTAGCTAGCTAGCCCCAGGAACGCAGCCACGCTGTCTCTCGCCTTCCTGAAAAATAAAAAGATCCAGCTTTCAAGCAGTTGTCTGTATCCTTGCGCCGGAGCTCTCCCAGCGGGAAAATTTGAACCCTCGAAGAAAGGCACTTTGACAGCCTTTCCACAGTTGTATTAAGTTCTTCCTTCTAGATCAGTAGCATAAGTGTTTCCATATGGTCTCTTTATAGAAAGACAGATGTTCTACATTTTACTATGCATTCTACTATAAGGATTATATGTCATCAAGTGCTTGGAGTCTGTTGAAACAATTATGCTACAAATAAATAAAGAAATAAGTTGCCTGCAAAAATTGTGGATAGATAGCAATGGATTTTAATATCTATATTTCTTTGCTGCCATCCAGTGGACATCAGGATTTTCACAGGTAAGTTCAGGTAAGTTAGTTTTAAGGAGACATACAAAATCAAATTGTCAGCACCTGTTTTCTTATTTTACTCACCTATTGGTATTGGTGACCTGTCGTCAGAACTGTGCAATTCTCAAATGCAGCTTTGAAATACAGCACAAGTCAATGAAAAACAAGACTCCAGTGAAACACAAATAAAAACCTAAAATGCTGAACTTCAGTAATATTACTTAAAAGTTGGAGTCACTGAAAAAGTCTTTAGCTAATTCCAGAAAGTCCATAATGACAGTAACAGGTAGTCATCCATTCTACCTCATTTAGACCAAGAATTGAAATACAGCTTGTGAGAAAGATATTAAAGTTTTAATAGATAAATATTGATCACTTGGATCCAAGCCATATACAGTGTTAAATGTTAAAACCAGCAATAGTTGAGGGTCAAATTTATTATTAGATGAGCTTGAAGCACATAGGAATCAAGAGAGGTGACAAAGCATTAACCCAGCGTGGTCAAATCTTAATCTGTGCTAGTGGCAGTAGCCATTTTAAATATACAAATTGATAGCAAAGTGTAGGAAAAATCCTTGGGTGGTGTGAAGAAAACAAAACTAATCCCCAGAGATACAAATGTCACAGAGGAGATTTCCTAA
>BHFT01036053.1:355237-467525 GCA_004320025.1 Laticauda laticaudata | reverse complement strand
TCTGGAATGCATCCCTCCCTTCTGGGAATCTGGATTCGAGGTTGTCCTCAATTTACCACCACAATAGAATCCAAAATAAAGGAGAATATTTGTAGCTCACGGTTGAAATGAGGGGTCCTTGGCGCTCTCTGAGCATGCTTGTTTTCTTATAGATGTTTCATGACCAAAGTAGGGAACATCATCAGTGCTAGTGATCACCGGATTACCTAGTTAGGGTAATGAAAACAAGCAAGTTCAGAGAGCACCAAGAACCCCTCTGAACCCAAAATTTTAGTTGCTAAGCGAGACAGTTTTTAAGTGAGTTTTGTCCCATTTTACAACCTTTCCTGCCACACTTGTTAAGTGAATCGCTGCAGGTGGTTAAGTTAGTAACATGGTTGTTAAATGAATCTGGCTTCCCTATTGACTTAGCTTGTCAGAAGGGGATCACATGGGATGCTGCAACCGTCATAAATATGAACTGTTCACCAAGTGTCTGGATTTTGATCACATGACCATAGGAGAGCTACAATGGTCATAAGTATGAAAAAACAGTCATAAAATCCCCTTTCCCAGTGCCATAACTTCAAATGTTCACTGTCATGCCCCTGTTGGAATCTGATCCTGAGGGGGAGGTCAAGCAGCTGACAAGGAATGGCTGTGGAAGAAACTGGGGAAGGGCACAGTCCGGCTGTCTCATTAATTGCTGCAGTGGTGGTTTGTGTTGGTTTTTATTTATAATGTATATTTACTTTGGGTTCGGACTTAATTTCTTCCCTTTAAAGACTGTTCTAGAGAGAGTTTTCTTTTATCCAGCCAAAAATAACTGGACATTAGGAGCCAACTTGGAGCTATTAAAGGGACTTTACCTACTTTTGTGACTTTGTTGCTTTTGTGCCACACCCCAGGTCATCACAGGTCACTAAGTGAATCATGGTACATTCCACCTCAAAATCAAACCGAAGGACAGCAAATCGTTGAACCTTATTAGCAGGAATTGCTTTCAAACAGCATCCATTCACACCTGTGCAGCCAAAACACAAGGTGCCAGGGTTACAATACAAAGCTGTGTACTTTTGTCCATGTACAAAAGACGTACAATTTCTGCTTCAACACTGCCTTTGCCCTCTGGCCATTTTCTGACCTCCCTTTGGGGAGCCCCGACTGCTTGAAATGAGGTTTCCTGATTTTATTGAAACAGTTCTGTGTATAATAAACCTGACAAAGAAAAAGAAACCACAGCAATGAAAGAATCCATTATCTCAGTATTACTAGATAACAGCAGACAGCTCCTATGAAAAATGGGGGGAGGTAAAAAGAGAACATTTTCACAACAAATGTCGGCTCCCAAAACAATATCGGAGATGGATTTTTCTAGAGCTGATTTCCAATAGGAGAAAGGAAGCATAAATGCCAAGGTTATATTTTCTGATAGAAATACATCTCTGGAGATCCATGGTGCTTACAAATCCCCTAACACAATGAGGCAATTGTTTTGCCAGACAAATATTTAATTCCCCAATTGTTGTGATTAGGTGCAGATGGCTGAGGAGAGCAAGGACTCAGATGAGGGGCCAGGACCATCAGGGAGTGGATTGCTGCCTTCAGAGATGGTGGGGGCTGGCAGCAGCGATGAGGAAGTTCCTGAGGAGCCTGTGCCAAGTGCGCATGTTCATAGGAAGAGAGGATTGCTCAGAGGAAAGAGCAGTTACAACACCATGAGCAATTCAGGAGTAAGGCTGCAAGGTAATGGCCCCTCCTTCCAGAAGATAAAAGCCAGCTGTGAAACTAACCTTCTTTGCAGAAGGCAAAGACGTTTTGAAACTACAACCTCATAGACATTCCAGTATCCTGAGTTTGTATTTGAAGATTCTTATTTTGCAAATTATTTCTTGTCTGTTATCTTTTGGCAAGTCTCACACAGTTTGGCAAGGCTTGTGTTTATTACAGCTAATTATTTTGTAAAAGCATTACAAGGTTTCTGTTCTTTTTGAATTGTGTTTGATTTGTTGGAAAAGGGCGTGGGTCAGAACTATACTGTACTATACTTACCTGGCAGGGGAGACACCATGATCATGAAAGCTTTCTCATTTTAACCTGCATGTTCCTAGTTCATATGTATTCATCCTAAGTAAATATTCAATTGAACTCAAAATGTTTGAAGCCTGTTTACATTCTACATATGTACACCCTTCAGAGATGCCTGCGTGCCCAAAGCCATGCAGATTTTTAAAAATGCATATTTTAGACTTCCTGGCAAAGAACAACTTCCTTACTTTGTCTGTTACAACTTATCAAACACTGGTCTTTTTTAAAATAAAAAAAAGAATTGGGTGCTATTTCAGCACAGCTGCCAACATTTTCAGGCTGCAGTGTCAAAAAGAAATAATAATTGACAGCTGTTTGACTGAGTTCTCCTGAAGTTTAACGTGGGCCCATTTCCTATATTTCTGGATTGTCTCTGCCAATTAGAGTTGAATGAAATCAGCCTTAATTCAGAGGGGCTTTTGTTCACCCAATAAAAAGTTTGGAGAAGCCCTTAAAATCCTTGAGTTGATCAATTTGCTGTCCTTAATCTATATTTTGCATTCTTTTCCACTCTGAAGTGAAAAGAAACTAGCTCTGAAGAGACAGAAGTTCTCCATTCTGGAGGTGACGAGGGATAATTTATTTATTTATTTTTTATTTGTCAAACATGTACAAGATAACAAGCATAGGTATGAACATAAACATGAACAAAGGAAGTTAAATACAAAGAAATGGGGACAGTAAGACAGGGACACTGTCAGGGCTCCAACAAATCCACTCCCATTCAAATCATAAGTCTCTAGCTGCATCTCCCAGAGAAAAGAAAATTGATTTATTAGAATTGGCCATGTGGGTATTAGCTGGATGCAGCCAATACTAAAACACATCATTCATTTCCCCCTTGACCCTGGTCTTCCCCCCACCCCTTGGATGTATATTCTCCAATGGGACANTTAGAAGTGGCCATGTGGGTATTAGCTGGATGCAGCCAATACTAAAATACATCATTCATTTCCCCCTTGACCCTGGTCTTCCCCCCACCCCTTGGATGTATATTCTCCAATGGGACACACCCATAACCAAGAGTCATCAATCATCATCTCCAGTAATATTCTTGCACTCCGACAACTTTGGGCTGCCAGGGCGATTGTCTAGAAACTTAAGGAAAGAACTGTTTTCCCCCACTCCCTTTTTCTGGCAGCTAAAAAGACCAAAGGGGCATCTTTTTAGTTGATATTCAGCTCCCCTCACTTCTTGAAGATGACCTGTACAACACAAAAAGAAAACAAATTTATTACAGGTATAGAACTTAGGGTTGCAGACCTCGCCCCCAGGTTCGGTTGGGTTTTCTGCGTGATGGTTGGCACACTGGTGCGCTTATGCACGCCCTCTTTAAGGACCTCTTAGGAATGGACTGAGGTCCATGGTAGACAGTTTGAAACTGAAGTTGAGAACTTAATAGAGGAAGTCCTCAACTTACAACCGGTTGTTTAGAGACTAAAGTTACAAGGGGGCTGAAAAATGCCAGTCCTTGCAGTTAATGGTTGGTCCTTGCACTTGTGACCATCACAGCAGCCCCACAGTCACAGGATCAGAACTTGAGCACTTGGTAATCAGTATGTATTTATAACAGTTGCATCCTCTTGGACACTAGACTGCCATTTGTGGCCTTTTCAGCTGGCTTTCCACAAGCAAAGTCAGTGTAGAAATCTGAATTTGCTTCATGACCAAAAAACATTGTAGAATCCAGTGTAACTCTCTTAACAACTGATTCACTTAGCGATGGAAGCGCTGTTCCCAATTGTGGTCATAAGCTGATAACTACTTTCAATGCTGCTTTTGTTTTATTTTACTCTTTATGCCTTTTGCCTCAGATCTGGTTTGCCAGGAATATTGCAAAAATTGAAATACAATGGTGTGATCCCGGGGAAGTGTGTGTAATACAGTTAGATGGAAATATGAAGCTGATAATAATATCAGAGAGAAAGGCGAGAATTTTGAATGTTTCCTGTTGCAATTGTTTTCCTTAATAACACATCGGTTTCAATGCCCCGAAAAGGTTGAGATCATGTCTGAGAGAGAATCTATTTATTGAAAACAACTTGCAAAACAAGGCTGGGCTCTTCACAGCTGGCACGAGTCCCCAAATGTCTCCCTAGATTTTGATTTCCTCAAGGCAACTGGCCAGCATACAAAGTCCAGTTCTCTAGGAAGTTAATTGTTCAACTCTGCACTGGTCACACCCCGCTTGGAGTCAGTCCTGTGTCCTCTTCTTGGCACCACCATTCAAAAAGGACGGGGCAAACTGGAATAAGTTCAGAAGAGGACTACTAGTGCAACTCTTATGAGGAAAGGATCTGGGGACACCTGCAAAAGTGTAATGGTATATGAGAAAGACCTTGGGAAACTGGGTGAAGAGACACTACCAAAGGAATGGTCAGATAAGAGACAGCACAGCCCTTAGCTGGATAATGGGTGGGACAAGAGGCCCAGAAGAAACNTGCCAACAGAAAGGGAGTGGGGAGCAGTGCAGCAGCTTGCAAAACCGAAATTGCATTCCATAAATATTTTCAAAGATAGTAACTAGGTGACTGAAGTTTCTGCCATGCAAAATTCTAATAAGAGCATGATTGATGACTCTTGGCTATGGATGTATCCCATTGGAGAATATGAATTGCGATACACCCAGGGGGTGGGGGGAAAAACCAGGGTCAAGGGTGACAATGAATGATGTGTCTCAGAGTCGGCTACACCCAGGCAGTGCCAGCATGTTAACTCCCCATAAATCCTTTTTAACTTTGGCTCAAGACTCATGATTTAAATGGGAGTAACTGCTGGAATCCTGATAGCCACATTGACAAAACAAGTATGAAAACACAATAACAAAGGCTATGGGATTTTAACACCACCTCAGCAAATCATAATTAGACCAGAGGTTCTCCTAATCTTCCATAGGATCCAAAGATTCATGTAGCCAGCCAGAATCAGCATAAACCAGCTTTCCCAAACCAGGTGATCTGTAGATGCTCCAAATCACACCTGCTTGAAAACTGATATCAGTTGACAATATTGGAGATTGATACAGCATGGGTAGAACAAATGGTGGGAGAATTTAAGCCAGAATTTACAGCCAGAATTATTCCTGATGGGAATAAGGCCACAGCAAAGGTACAATATATTGAATAATACATGTATTGACCGCGACAAGAATGGAGAGATAATAAGGAAAATAATGGTGTGCAGAATCGGACAGACTAACTTTAGAAATGAAAAATAAGGGGGATTCAGAATATTACGATACTTGAAACAAGTTTTATCTGTGGCTGCAAAAAAAAGGGGGAAGGTTGGAACAAAAACAGCTAGGAGGATTGGAAGCAAAATGTAAATATTGTACCAATAATAGAAATGTTAATGGGTTTGTCTACATCTTTGGTATGTATGGCAAGGTAATGCCAAAATGGCTGTGCAATGTTTTGTATTTATAGTTGTAAACAATAAAAATATAGAAAAAAAAAAAGAAAAGTCAAAAACTGATATCTGACACTGTCCTTTCATAAGAAAAAAAGCCAAACAGCTTCAGGATGGAAGTCTCTACGTATCATTCAATCTCTTGTTTCTTGAAAGAGGTCATGAGATAGCAGATCATCACAGTCGGAAGGGATCTTGTAGGTCATCTAGTCCAACCCCCCGCTCAAGCAGGAGACCCTACACCATTTCTGACAAATGGCAGTCCAACCTCTTCTTGAAGGTCTCAAGTGATGGCGCTCCCACAACTTCCGAGAGCAACTTCTGTTCCATGGGTTGATTGTTCTCACTGTCAGAATGTTTCTCCTTATTTCCAGTTTGAATTTCTCCTTGTTCAATTTTCACCCATTGTTGCTTCAGAAGAAGCTCTTGGTTGACTCACAAAGATGTTCCTCCTTCTTTGTTGCCTGCTAACAACTAACAGGTTTCTTCTGAAGACAGAAGAATCATTTTTGGTATTTGATTGCCACCAAAAAACTCCAATCTTGATGAATACAGCCTCATTCTCTTCTAAAGCCGTCTCAGCAAGAGGTTGTCACATCGTTGACAGTAAAATGCGGAAATGATAAATGGTTCATTTAGAAAAGGACATCCAAAAGACAGATTTCTTCATTTAGGCGAAGAAAAGTTGATATGTGAGAGGAATTATGGAGGACAAACTGCCTTTGTAGTAGAGGGCAAAGCAAACAACCTACGCCTACTTTTTTTTTTTTTTTGCAAAGGTAAGATCCCGTACCTTTCAAAATTTAGAAATACATAATGGATGTATTTACTCCACATATTAAAATTATTTTTTTTTAAAAAAAAGGTCTATTCAAACTATTTTGGTCACCTGCTGTGCTGAGGTTTCAAATGTCCACTTAAACCTCTTAATGTCTGTAGTCCTCTTTGTATTCCATAGAGCCAAGGGGAGCTTTAATTTATACGTATTGATTTGGCTGAACCTTGTCATACTTTTTACCTTATGCTTAAGCACTTTCAAGGATCAATATATGTGTTTTCCTACTTTTTTGGGTGCACGTGCCACATTTTTAAAAAAAAAATTGAATCAGTCTTAAGGACATTGGAATCATATAGAATGACAGGGCCCAAATAGAAACTCCCAACAAAACACACCCAGGTGTTCTTGAATGAAATGGCAAGATCTTGGGATGTGGATATTCTGTGCAATCATGCATGATCCAGTTCATTCAGTTCCACACATTGTATAGCATGTGCAACTTTGAAAAGGATCTTGATTACACAGAACACGCTTGTCATTTCATTTTATGAGTTGGGCAGTCATCTAAATTTGTTTAATTAAAAAAACTCCCCTTTTTATGACCCTGTAATCCCTTAATTCGGGGCATCTGGATGGAGCTGAGCATTTAATGACCGATTGCCCTTCCTGATGCCAAACAAGAGTTCACAGCAGATAATTATTTTTCTTTGTGCCCTAGGAGAGAAATATCTGCTGCTACCTAGGATTGAACTCTCAACTTTCCAAATGGAAGTCAAGGGTCTTCGCCACTAGGCCACCCCGTTACTCATATAAAACCATTTAATAAATAAAATAATGTGTCCATGGAAACTGGAAGGGACATCTTAAAATGAGCATCCATTTACATTATTTGTAAAAAAAAAAAAANTAAATAATGCAGCTCAAAACCCCCGCTATCCCTACCCAATCCAAGAAAATTTCACCCGCCGTTCTCATGTCATGGAAATGACCCAATTGAAACAACCCATTGTGATTTTCACCAAGTGCCTGTACACCCTTTGTCAGGATTCCAGCAATGGCTCTAATTAAATCATGATTCTTGAACCAAACTTCAATAAACTTCAAAGGACTCATTAGAGGCAACATACTGGCCCTGCCCTGTGTGAAGCCAACTCTGGCATATGTAATTTGCATCAGTGGTCGCCAACCGGTGAGCCAGGGATCACTGGTGGTCCATGAGAAAATTTTGGTGGTCCTCAGAGAAATTTCCCCCCCCCAAAGCAATTAATCCAGGCTGCACGGGAAGACAAAGCCCACCCACCCACTGGCCTCCACCCTTCGACTGAGCACAAACCTTGAGTAGAGCCATGTGAACTGGAACTGGAAGGTAAGACCAATGGCGGGGGAGGGAAATCTGCCCTGGGGTGGCTTGCTGATGTTGGTAGGAAAGTCGGTCCGATATTCCAGAGCTACAGTCATCACAAGACTGGCCCTTTGGTCATCCTGGAGCAGCTCCTCCAGTCTATGGCAAGCTGATGCACCTGGGTGGAAGAGGAGCTGCTCCAGGATGACCAAAGGTAAGTCCTGTGACTACTGCAGCTCTGGAATATCGGACCGACTTTCCCACCGATGTGAGCAAGCCACCATCAGTTAAAATTCATAGTAATGGTCTGCAGGATTTAAAATTATGAGTTTGGTGGTCCCTGAGGTCTAAAAGGTTGGCGACCCCTGATTTACAGTCCCTGTGACCCTGTTTCCCCTCTGGCTGTCTCATAAACCAGATTCTTCAATTCAGCACTTCACGGGCTGAGTGTCATCATTCACGTTCTCCTATTAAATATATTTGCAGGCCAAAAGCGCTGGTATTTTAATTACAATCTTTTAAAGATAAGTGTTGGAATGTACTTTCGATTTCAAACTGCCACACTGCTCTTCCAGATTTCCTTCCTCTCCCCCCCCCCCATTTTATAGCAACTACTAAAACAGGCATAGGAATGTTTTATGAGTTGACATCCTTCTCACTACAGTTCTGCACCTAATAGAAAGGATTCAGAGGGACCCATGGCCACTGAAAAGCTGAACCTCCCCCCACTCTGCCACAGTTATGGGGAGTTATTTTCTCATTGAGGTTATTCCAGTAATATTAAGAAGCCAACCACTGCAACAGTATTTTGGGGTTGTTCAACTCTAGCCAATTCCCTCTCTCCCTTTTCTGAAGGAACTTTATGCTGGATCTCATTAGATTGCTGCTGACAGCCATCTAAATAATGATAATTATGGTCCCTTAGCCCAACCGAGAAGAATTATGGATCCCTAGGATACTGAGTTCATTTCTGAGCTTGATGTCTCTGCAGCTCAAAGTAGCAAAAACAAAAAAACGATTGGGCAATTCATCTTTCAGCTAGGCAAGCTCCTTTTCCTCGATCCTTGTTAGCAAGTTGGAAATCCCAGGGACAGTGATGTTTGAGGGTGCAGTGAGGCTGAACATGGAAGACAGCCAGTCTAAACTTGGGCCCATGACAACCGTGAATTTATCACATTTTTCTAGATAAATAAGAACCGCAAAGAAAAAAAAATGCAGTTAATTTTTTCTACTCAGCAAGAAAAGACGTAAGAGGTAGGGAAAAGACCTTCCAAAATCCCTTCCAAACCTATTACTCTATATTGTACATTCTATCCCATTGGGGTACAGATCTACTTAGTGTTAGAGTTAGGGATAGGGCCACATGAATTCAGAGAGGAAAATAATCATGGCCAAGGGATTCGTATCACATGGACATGCTTTGGAGGGTGCTGATTTTTGAGCCTGACTTATACAGGTATTCCTCAACGGGCAACAATTGTGCCCCAAATTGTGCCCCTGTTTGCTCCATTTTACAACCTTTCTTGCCACAGTTGTTAAGTGAATCACTGCAGCTGATAAGTTAGTAACCCAGTTGTTAAGTGATTCTGTGTTCTGACCCAAACCCTTTTCCAATAAGATAAATAACCAAAGGGAACAGAAACCTTTTAATGAGTCTTACGAATCCCCAGTTAAAAGGCTGCTGCAAACTAATTAACTTTGATAAACACAAACCTTGCCAAAACTGTGCAAGACTGCCAAGAGTCACAGATAAGAAATAATTCACAACACAAGAGTCTTCAACTTAAGATACTGCAATGTCCACGTGGCTGAGTTTCAAAACATCTTTGCTTCCTGCAAAGAACGTTCGCTTCACAGCTGGCTTTGATCTTCTTGAAGGAGGAGCCATTACCTTGCAGCCTTACTCCCAAGTTGCCCATGCTGTTGTAGCTGCTCTTTCCTGCGAGCAATCCTGTGTGCACACGCACTTGGCACAGGCTCCTTGGAAACCTCCTCATCGCTGCTGCCAGCACCCACAATCTCTGAAGGCAGCAGTCTCCTCCCTAATGGTCCTGGCCCCTCATCTGAGTCCTCGCTCTCCTCAGCCATCTGTACCTGCTGCCGGCTGACCACAACAATCTGGCTTCCTCATTGACTTTGCTTGTGAGAAGGTCGCAAAAGGGAATCCCATGACCCCAGGACGCGGCAGCTGTCATATATATGAGTTAGGTGCCAACCATCTGAATTTTGATCACATGATCGTGGAGATGCTGCAAAGGTCATAAGTGTGAAAAATGGTCGTAAGTCACATTTTTAAGTGCCACTGTAACTTTGAACGTTCCCTAAATGAATTGTTGTAAATGTCTCGGGGTAAAATACATGGGAAAATCCCATTGGGGAGAACTCCACTTAGGGCTAGAGTTAGCTCCCCATCAATTTGGGGAGCAAAATGGACATCATCAACAGATTCAGCATAGTTATGGTTAGGAGGGTGCTGATTTTTCAAGCCCACCCTATCTACATTCCCTGGCAAAATACATTGGAAAATCCCATTGAGGAGAAATCCATTTAGGGTTAGCATTAGCTCCTCATGAATTCAGAGAGCAAAATGAACATTGCCAATGGATTCATAGCACTTAGGAGAATGCTGACATTTTGAGACAGATTGATCAGAATTTCCATGTAAAATGCATTGGAAAATCTTGTTGGCAACAAACCCCATTCAGGTAGCTCTCCATGAATTCAGAGAGGGAAATGGACATTACCAACAGATTCCTAACATGTTAGTATTTTTAGCAGGGTGTTGACTTTTCAAGCCTGTCCTATCAGCATCTCTCTGTAAAATACATGAGAAAATCCTATTTTAGGCAAATCCGCTTAGAGTTTGTTGAGGTAATTCCCCGTTAGGAGAATGAGCGCATACAGGGAGACGTATAGAGAGTAGTGTTGGAATAATACACACACAATACACAGATACACTGCACGGTAAATGTAGGTTTTTTACTTCCAGAAAGGTTTAAGCAAAGTTCAAAATAAGCAGTCCAAAGGTCATTCACAGGTTAATCAGTCAGTTTTTCAATCCAGGGATATTCCAGTAACAAAATCCAGTGTCAAAAACAGTTAAGTATCTGACTTACATTAAATCCAGTAATATCAGTCAGTTAGGAAAAATGGAGCAATAGCAATACTTTCCAACAGAAGGAAACAAAGATACACTCGCACTCTCTTCTGAGACTCAGACGAAGACAAACCAGGTTTCTGGCTCCATCTTATGGCCATTTGAGAAACCACACCCAATTGCATGCTCTTGCATTCCCTTTAAGAGATAGTACTAAAATGTTTATCCTGGTTTATATATTTCTAACCCAAATACCTGTCAGGAGACTCATATTCCTAACAGAGTTAGGGTTAAATCCTTGTGAATTCGGGGAGCAAAATGGACATCACCAATGGATTCGTAGCACAAGGGTATGCTTAGGAGGGCATTAAATTTTTCAAGCCTGCCTTATCAGCAGGCCCATTGGGGGCAAATACCTTTGGGGGATGAAATAGACATTGCCAATCAGTTTGAGCTATGCCTTTTCAAAGCTACCTGAACTACATTTCCTGGTTTAAAACATATGTGAAAATCCCTTTGGTGTCATTAGATAGGTTAAAAGATGGGTAACACTCTAAAAAGAATGCTGTCCTAGATTATTATGTGAAAGATTTTATGTAAGACCCACTTATAAAACTCTGTTGTAACTTTCTTGTTCATTTGGGTACTGAATTAACAATCTGCTGATGTACTTAGGTCAAAAAAAAAAATCCTGTTTAGATTGGCTGTTAGAAAACTCACATTTTTTTTTGTCCTTATACAGTTCAAGCAGACCAGACTTTATAACACAAATGAAACAGGATATTCTGGCATTACTCCAAAGTGATTTTTTTTATTAAAAAAAAAATCAAGCTTTTCTTTGCTTTTCAAAGTACGCTTCCAATTTATATTCTTTGGCACAATCTCTCCTTTTTAAAATATCAATCCATTCCAGCCTCCTTTGAAAGTTGGAGCAATAAAGGTTTATTAGAAAAAAATGCTTTCTTGTCAATGACCTTAACAAGCAAAGATAAATTAAGGAAAGCTAGAGGAAAATATAAAGATAAGTTGTACTTCATTGGTGTGGTAAGTTGTTTTTCCTTTTTCTTTTCCAGTGCAGAGATTAAATGAAAATACTTCTTTTTAGAAAATAGTTTGGTAGGAAATTGATCATTTTCTGCAGTCTCTAGATCAGGGCAGCTGTCAGGCACAAAAAAACAGGAACCAAGATGGAGTTTAAAAGTACTACAAGCTTTATTTTATGCTCCCTCCTGTACACAAGAATTTGAATTGCTAATGGTCAAGGCAAATTAGCACTAGTCAACAGAATTCACAGGGGGCTGGACTTGAGTCATTTATGGCTATGTAAGGATTCCTGATGAATGCCACATTTAACTCCACCTTTGGATTCCACCCGTAGCTACCTATGGTTGTGAAAGTTGGACTTTAAAAAAGCAAGACAGGAAGAAAAATGACTCAGATTTGACTGTGGTGCTGGAGAAGTCTCCTGCCAATCACTTGGGCAACAAAGGGGACTAACAAGCAAATAATACCAGATGTGTCATTTGGAAGGCAAAAAATCACAAAACTACATCTCACTTATTTTGGCCACATCATGCAAGGAAATTTACTGGAGAAAACAGTTATGTTTGGAAGAGTTAGTGGTAAAGGAACCCAGGCTGTCAAAGAATACAATGGCTGGAAACCATCAAAACTGACACCAGCCACCAACCAACAAGTCAAAGAAGCAATGCAAGATTGGAAGATGTCGAGAGACCTGAGCATAGAAACGCCAAGCATTGGAGACCACTAAATGAATATCATCATCATCATCATCATCATCATCATCATCATCAGGCTGAGCCTGGTCATATATAGCTCCTCTGTAAGAGCCAGGCTCTCCAAAAATGGACAGGTCCAGAACTTAAAAAGAATCAAAGGGGCTCAGTTTGCTTTAATTTGGATTTTAATGGAATTCAATTGAATAAACACAGTTAATAAGTGTTAAAAGAATTTTTCCATTAAGCAATTGCCATTTACTCATGACTCAGGGTGACAGGCTCTGCAATCTAGCCATGAAGGGACCCAAATGATCACTGGCTGTGGAGCAGAAGTTAATGTGATATAGATTGAATGACGTTCTTGGAAGAAATCTCAGGTTCTCATTTCCACTTCATTTTTTTAATATTTTTTTTTAAAAGAGCTCATGCATCTAGCTAAATATGTCTGGTTTCAAAAAGGCTAAGCAGGACGAGAGAACCCAACCTAGCACAGATGATGTTACCTAATTGGGTCATGAAACATCTGGAAGAGAACAACCAATTCAATTTTTTTTACTACCGGTTCTGTGGGCGTGGTTTGGTGGGCATGGCAGGGGAAGGATACTGTAAAATCTCCAGTCAGAGGTGGGATTTGCTGGTTCTCTGAACTACTCAAAATTTCCACTACCAATTCTCCAGAACTGAATAGAACCTGCTGAATAGCTACCTCTGAACTAAGCTCAGAGAGCACCAAGAACTCCATAATCCTTTTTCTCCTCTACTCTGCAAACCCAGAAGTGATATTCAGCAAATTCTGACCAGTTCTGGAGAACCGGTCGCGGAAATTTTGAGTAGTTCAGAGAACCGGCAAGTACCGCCTCTGACTGGCCCCGCCAACACCATCTATTCCCATTGAGTCCCATCTGATCAGCTGGGTCTTCTTTGGTTGATCTGTATGGGAGAACGGAGCTGGAAAGCAGGTTCGTGGGGTGGGAAGGGAATGGGGATTTTGCAGCAACTTTTCCCTGCCATGCCCACCAAGTCACACCCACAGAACCGGTAGTAAAAAAAAAATTTGAATCCCACCACCATGCACACTGTCAAGCACTGATGATGTTACCCGGTTGGGTAATGAAATGTCTGCAGGAAAAGAAATCCAAGCTCAGAGAGCACTGAGGCCCCCACAATTCAATCTTGAGCTATCAATGTTATCTTCTATGGGTGGAAATGATCTTTCTAGACTTGTACTGGCTTGGGAAAGAGAAAATACTACTCAGAAGAAAGCAGGCATCTCCATTTATGACTTGCTTTAACCTATCCCACTGTAGATTTCCATATCCCAACCCCAAGACAACATGACCCTCATTAGGGGGTTGGAATTGCCACCTCTTTCTAAATCCCCCACTTCAGAAGGGCCTTTGTCATCCATAAATCCTCTTATTTCATTTGGAATGATGTTGTGTACATCCACTTTTATTTATACTGGGAAGGGAGGCTTTTGGAGGGAGAGAAGTAATTAGTTTCTGAGTAACAATGAAGCATATCAAGTCTCCCTGAATTATTAAATGTAATTAGTTTCTTTCTTTCTTTTTAACTCCTGCAGGCTACAATATCTGCATTAAAAGTCAAACTCAATGCTAGCTTAGCAGCATCCCAGGCTTTGCCACGGCACTGAAACCAATTAGTGTCTGTAGGAGTGTTTGTGCATGTACGTTTGTGTGTTATTTGTTAGTTTTCCCTATGCTTTTCATTTCCTGTCCTGTATCATTTTTTTCTCATATATTCGTAAACCACCTCCAGTGGAAATCAACAGCTTTTTCAGTGAGATGGAGACAGTATCCTCTGGCAGGCTTTACTGAAAATAGTAATAGAGCTTTTTGGATTAGATTTGCGTGTCTCAAACTTGGCCGTTTGAAGATGGGTGGATTTCAGCTCCCAGATTTCTCCTGCCAGCTATTCTGGGTGAGGAATTCTGGGAGCTGAAGTCCACACATCTTCAAACAGCCAAGATTGAAAAATACTGAATTAGAAAAAGCAAAGGAATTCATGCCTAAGGCGGGACTAGAACTCACCACCTCCTGGTGATTGGCCCAAAGTCGCCCAGCTGGCTTTCATGCTTAGGATGGGACTAGAACTCACAGTTTCTTGATTTCTAGCCTTTACCACTGAGCCAAACTGACCTTGACTTGCATCCTTCTCAGCCTGCTGCAGCCTTCAGGGTTCTCCCCGATCCAGCTGGTCTTGATGGTTTAAGCTAATGATATCATCTGGGGCAGTAATTTGTATTTCAAAGTCGGTAAAGGTTGAAGAGAAAGTAGGAGATCTAAGCAGACCTTTTCTGAAGGTTGAGCAGGCAAGAAGTGGTGGAAGGGCTTTTTAATGAGCTTGTTCAGGATCCCTTGCAACTCTCTCCTAAGAAATCTCATTTGGGGGAGAATCAACCTTCCTGGCTGACTCTATCTAATTTTAGGGATCCCTAATGCATTTCTTGACAGATGGGCTTAGCAGCCGGGATCGCTTGACAAACCGAAGAGCATTTCTGAATGCAAAGACCCTGTGAATGTGTGAATCTTCCATTGGGGTTTTTTTCATGGGGAGTGGGTGGCAAATGAATGTCAGGAAGTATTATGCTTCCCAAGTGTGGTCCTTCCAAAGCAGTATGGAGTGGTACTAATGCTTCATGCGACCTTGATACTCTGTTGATGCAGTCTAGGATTTCATTGGCTTTTCTAACAGCAGTTATTGCTGGCTCATACTTGTAGTCCACTAAGACATCTAGGTCTCTCTCCCAGTTGCTGTAGAGTTATATCTTAATAATAGAATAGAATTATTTATTCTTCATTGGCCAAGTGTGATTGGATACATAAGGAATTTGTCTCCGGTGCATAAGCTCTCACTGTACATACAAGCAACAAGTGATAAATCACAATCGTAGTCATCATAAAAATACATTATACAAATATATAAAAATACAAATGCAGAAAGCATGCAGAGAAGAGCAACAAAGATTGTGCACAATCATGCCTACCATCCCTGTCCTATTGTCCCCATTTATCTTGTAAGCGATTGACAAATCAAATAAATAAATGAAATAAAGATGATTAGGGGACTGGAGGCTAAAACATATAAGGAATGTTGCTGGAATTGGGTATGTTCAGTTTAATGAAGGACTAGGGGTGACATGATAGTGTTCCAATATTTTAGGGGCTGCCACAAAAAAGAGGGGGATGAAGCTATTCTCAAAGCACCTGAAGGCAGGGCAAGAAGCAGTGGATGGAATCAAGGAGAGAAGCAACCAAGAAGTAAGGAGAAATGACCTAACAGTGAGAACAATTAACCAGTGGAACTGCTTGCCTCTAAGTTGTGAATTCTCTAACACTGGGAGTTTTTAAGAAGAGATTGGACAATCGTTTGTTTGAAATAGTATAGGATTTCCTGCCCGAGCAAGGGGTTGGACTGGAAGATCTCCAAGGTCCCTTCCAATTCTGTTATTCTGTTCTATTCTATTATTTCATTCTATTCTATTCCCTATTTCTATATTCCATTCCATTCCAATTCCTATTCTATTCTATTCATTCCATTCCCTATTTCTATTCTATTCTATTCTATTTCTATTCTATTCTATTCATTCCATTCCCTATTTCTATATTCTATCCTATCCTATCCCATCCCATCCCATCCCATCCTATCCTATTCTAAACATTCATCATAAATCATAACATACAACACTTAGTGATTGTCACAGGATACTAAATAAGCAATCAACATAAATCATACTAGAATACTCAATAAACAAAGATGAGAAGGATAATAGCTTCTATTATCTACTATTATCTACACAGCTCTACTCGGTAGCTTCTCAGTGTTTGGGGAATTAGTTGTTTAGCAGAGTGATGGCGTTTGGGAAAACACTCTCCTTGTGTCTAGTTGTTCTGATGTGCAGGGCTCTATAGCGTCGTTTTGAGGGAAGGAGTTGAAACAGTTTCTGTCCTGGATGTGAGGGGTCTGTAGGTATTTTCACAGCCTTCTTTTTGACCCGTGCAGGATACAGGTCCTCAATGGAGGGCAGGCTGGTTGCAATTGTTTTTTCTGCAGTTCTAACTATCCGTTGAAGTCTGTGCCTGTCTTGCTTAAACCTTATTTGGAGCAGAAAGGCTGGATAAAGAACTAGGGACAATGGGTCAGTGTTGGCCAATTCACTGGTCAATTTCTTTTCAGAGACTAAAGAAAAGTTTGTGACTTCTTACCGGTGCTTTTTTCTTTCCTTCATCTTGTTATCTGATTTTTGCTTCAAGATAACTTTGAAAGATTTCCTCTCACATTTTTTCCAGCCTCCTGTAATAATCTGTTATGTCAGGCCAACATTCCAGGAAATTTAGTTCTGGGAAATGAAATTATCCATTTATGTTTGCCTATTATGTCTCACCTATAAAAGACTTATTGGGCCACGTGTTTTGGGGCCCAATGTTTGGGTTTGCATCTCCTCTATTTTCTCAGTGTGACACAAAAACCATCATAATCCACATTAACCTTTACCTTGTTATAGCACAAATACTGATGCCATTCGCTATCTCAAGTCATGTCCTCCTAATTTTAAAACCTTTTTTTTCTCAGAAACGCCCACTCTTTCATTCAAACCAAACAGCAAGCTATAAAATACAGTGCAATTTCAAGTCAGGTAAATACAACCACCCCCTTTTCCTGTGCATTTTGCAATAATTTATATTTAACTCGTGTTTTTATTCCCCCGCCCCACACAAATTCAGATAGAGCCTTCTGCCAAACGTTGCATTGTCAAAACTGATCAGCAGATCAGTGGCATTTTGTCAAGAGGAATGTAAAACAAAATCAAGAAAAGAGGGATAATCACTGTCAATGTCCCCCTTATTTACAATTATTAGAATTTAAAACAAACCAGCTAATTTATGGTTTGAACATTGTCAGGCTTGAGTTTGAAAAAGAATTGTGTAGAAATAATGAACAAGAATTGCTAAAATGTATGTGCTTTCATTGTAATAGTTAAGGCACCAGGATAGAAAGCGGGAGAGCATGAGTTCAAGTCTCATCTTAGCCAGCTGAATGACTTTGAGCCAGACTGCCTCTCTCAGCCCAACCTACAGGGTAGTTGTTCTAAGGAAATAAGAGGAGGAAGGTGTGTTGGATATGTTTGCCACTTTGAGTTATTTAAATATATCAAAGTGAAATACCACTCACATATCATCACGAAATCTCCAGAATTGTAAAGCCTACAAACTTGAAATTTGGCATGTAGGTTCCTCTTGGCTTCTAGGTGCTCACTAAGAAAGGATTTTTCAAAATGACCATCAGAGAATTAGTATTTCCTATATTATTATTAACACGCTCTGATGCTAAGGAGTTCTACTCCCCCTCCCCACCTGAAAAGAAATNCTAAGGAGTTCTACTCCCCCTCCCCACCTGAAAAGAAATCTGTTCCAAATGCAAAACATAAGCAGAGGAGAGGAGTTTCAATTTTAGTTTTAGTTTCACTTTAGAATAGAACAGTTGAGCTAAGCTCTGCCCAGGCTCCTTGCTGTCTCCTTTTTGATCACACAGCAAATACTGCTTCAGTTTCTAAACATCCCTCAACTCTCTCACACACTGACAGGACGCTAGCCAGATGAATACCAATGGAAGTTGGTAGGCAGAGGCAGAATTTTCCCCCTTATTTTCCTCCCCAAAAACTAAGGCTGATCACATAATTTCATGATGAAGCATGGGTATAGAGCTAGTTTGTAAATATAATAAAGGCTGGATACAAATAAATAGTTGCTATCCTTACAATTGAAAAGAGAAAGAATAAATAAAAATGGTCTTGGTTGCCATTCCTAATTAGTTGACCTGTATTAGCTGATTCAAATCTCTAGACAAGGACCTAGAAGTGACCAAAATATTGAAGAAACTCAGGAAAGAGAGCCACCTGTTATTGTCACCCATTCAAGAACTATCATCTCCTTCCTTCAAAGGATGACATTTAGTATACACTTGTAGGGGAAGGACAGGCAGAGCCTGGGAGGTGGAGTCAAGAGAGGAATCAGTCTGGAATTGTTACATTCCCACAAATGGCCTAAGTCCCGCACCTCTTTGATTTTGCTGGCTCTTATTTACCGCCAATTTAGTGATGACCGTTAGTTGACTAGATATTGTATATAGGCATAAAAAACAAATCAATACTGGATCTTAATGCAGGGGTTCCCAACCAGGGGTATGAGATGATAGTCAGGGGATGCCAAAACCTGGGTTAGAAGTTTCAAAATTATAGTGTATATGTATAATTAAAAAGTTAAAAGCTTCCCTCACACATGCATGCTAGTCAATTCCGGCTCTAGGGAGTGGTGCTCGTCTCCGTTACAAAGCCGAAGAAGAGCCAGCACTGCCCAAAGACGTCTCCGTGGCCATGTGGCTGGCAGGACTAATTGCCAAAGAGGAACAGAACGCAGTTACCTTCCCACCAAAAGGTACTTGCATTTTTACATGCCTTCGAACTGCTAGGTTGGCAGAAGCTGGGACAAGTAACGGGAGTTCACTCCATTAAGCGGCGCTGGGGATTCGAACCACCGAATTGCTGACCTTTCTGATTGACAAGCTCAGCGTCTTAGCCACTGAGCCACCACATCCCTTATGTATAATTATATGCATATAATTTTTATACCTTCACCCCTAGAATGCTTCTGATATATTCTTGCACCCCTTTAAAATTTTATGTATAATTATATGCATATAATTATTTTTAAGGGGTGCAACAAGAATATATCAGAAGCGTTCTAGGGGTGCAGGGTATAGAAAAAGTTGGGACACCCTGCCTTAAATGCATGGTCCTGATTTTCCCAGCCTGACCCACCCTAGTTTTTGCTGCATATAAATCTCTTGGCCTCCAAGATACCCCAAGATTCTTAGTTTCTGGTCCATCTCTGAAAGGTTTGTCTTTTTGTCCCGCACCGTTCTTCGTCCAGAAATTGTGTTAAAGAACAGAACACCTGTTTGGTCAGGCGGCCATCCAAGATTGTTGACATTGCATAGCCTCATTTCTATAATGACTTAATTGGATAGTTGGCTTGTCGAATGCCACCTTGGACCCGGTTCTTTTTTTCGGGGATTGATTGATGATGGAAGTCCAATGCGTGCATCTCCACACCGCACGGATGCTAAACTCCTGCTTTGTTGTCAACCTGAGATGAAATGATTAGGAAACAAAAGGATGAGTGTCCTACTCTGGAGAGCCGAGTATGATGTGTCAATTATCTTTCTTGGCTCTTGTGATGATTAGGATGAAGAGGGAAGAATGCCAAGAAAGATGAAATAAAATGGCGATGACCCACCAGAGGATATATATTTGTCATACGCTCCTGCCCTGTGCAACCATCATTCATTTAAGTATTGTTTGTTCAGTTACAAAGCCTCATTGCTTCGCTCCCTAATTGATGACTCATGAATGTTTTCAATCCACCATTGGAAAGAGAGAGAGGAAAAAATCCCATAGGAGTTTTAATCATGTCTGACCTTCAATTCTCGCTCATTTCAGGGCACCAGAAGAATTCATGCAAAACCATTTACGGCCAGGGCTAAATGGACTTTTGTGTTGGGCTGATCAAGCTGGGATCACCTGACCTAGTCATTAAATGGAAAGCAGAATTAAAGACCCATGGATCAATGAAATATTTTTTAAAGGAAATAATGCATGGCGAACAACTCAAAGGGAGGGAGGGTGACTGAACTCCAAACTGCCCTTCCAGGGAGTCCAAGGTTTTCTTGACCCTACCTCTGAATTTCAGTAGCAAAACAGTCAAATATCTCTGACATGGTTTTCTGCCATTTTGGCATGGTTCATATCATGCCCCCATCGGAACCTGAATCTGCGGAAGAGGATGAGGTGGAGCTGGAGACAATGGAGATTGTGGGGGTGGTTTCGTTGGCTTTGGAGGAATGTGGGGAGGAGCAGGCCGAGGCAGCCCTCAGGATTAGGGTGGCTTGTTAGCAGGAAGGACTGGAGTCAGGATGACAAGAGAGGGCAAGCAGTGGACATGAGGATCGACAGAGCTCAGGCGACAAGCAAGGACTGCCCCCTCCTGATCCCAGAGCAAGGAGAGTGGAGAGAAGGCAGGAACAGCACAGTCCAACCTGACGACTCAAGAGGAGAGCGCTCCACCCCTCTTCAGAAGGCACCTGGGGACTGAGACTTAAGGAGACGCTGTGGGAGGGCCATTTGTCAGGAACAAACACTGCTTTGTATGCCGTTGCAAATGCCTGGAGTTTGCAGGATTGCTTGCCTTCTTCCTTACTTCGTGGACTCCATGCCTTGTTCCTTGCTTTGTGGACTCATTGTTTGTTCCTTGTTTCATGGACTCCTTTCCCTCGTCCTTTGCTTTGCTGGACTAGGTGCAGCCAGAGGCTTTCATGTGTGTGTGTGTGTGTGCACGCTTTGCTCAGGAATTTGCCAAGAATTTGGGGAAAAATTTGGAGCATTAAAAGGGAGTTTGAACTTTCAGGTGATTGTGTGACCTTCGTGCCTTCCTCATTTAGAGGAAGACCAGGCCCATCCCCTCTGCATCGGAGGCACACAGGGAGGAATGGGTAAGGGAGCAACGTGTGTTACGGGGGAGAAAAAGGCCCTGATTCCCTTCATTGCATGCAGCTGGGGAAACAGGATATAAAGGGCATTTGCGCACAGCAGCTTGCTGGAAGCAAAGCGTGCATTAACGTTGTTTGTCAAATCTTATCTGGGTTCTGGAACCCTCCCAACTGTGTGTGTTTTGTTATCCTTTTGAAGTCTGCAATTCCTTATCCTGCCTTGCCTCGTTAATTGCTGCAGCGTGATTTGTGTTGGTTTTTATTTATAATTTATATGTACTTTTGGTTCGGACTGAATTTCTCCCCTTGAAAAACTGTTCTTATGAGAGTCTTTGTCTCCAGCCGATGATAACTGGACATTGGAGGCCAAGTTGAAGGAATTAAAGGGACTTTACCTATATTTGTGACTTTGTTGCTTTTGTGCCATGCCCTGGGTCATCACACCAGGCTCACAATTGAGCAACCTGCCACCCATTCTGCCCTAGATCCAGCTGGCTTTGTTGCAATGTCTCCCATCATTCAACCTTTGAGAACATTTTTCTGTTTAGATAGGGCAGATATCTATGGAGCTTCTAATCATCCAAGCCATGGTTGTCCCAAAGGTGCTGTTCCAAAAGGCCATGGACAAAATCTGGATGCTTGGCAACTGGCATGTACTCAGGGGTGGGTTTCTACCAGTTCTGTCCGCCTCTGTAGAACTGATAGCTCTGAAGTGCAGCAGACGTAGAACCGGTTCTATGTCTGCTGATGTTTTTGCCCACCCACCCACCTGGGCTCTTACCTGATCTTTATTTCCTGATTTTTCAACTTCAGCTGCCAAACGAGGCACAGCTGCAGTTAAAAAAGCAGGAAAGGAGGGCTGTTTCAAAGGCTGCTTCTCAGCATGCAGCCTGCTGACGACGATTTACAGGCACACGGCTCACACCGTGCAGGGAAGCTTGTAAATCCCAAACCGGTAGTTAACCCTGTCATATCCCACCCCTGCATGTACTTATGATGGTTGCAGTGTCCTGGGGTCATGTGATCCCTTTTTGCAACCATCTGACAAAGCAAAATCAATGGGGAAGCCAGATTTCATTCAACCACCGTGCAACCAAACTGCAGTGATTCACTTAACAACTGCAGCAAGAAAGGTCATAAAATGGGGCAAAACTCCCTTAACAAATGTCTTGCTTAGCAACAGTAATTCGTGGCTCAGTTGTGGTCGTAAGTCAAGGACTACTTTTTATTGCTTGTGCATAGTTGATTTGGAGCACAGGATTTGAGCTTTAGGGTGGATTGTCTTTTTTTTAACCCCCTTCCTCGAACAAATTGAGGACTTTAAGCTGGGGTGGGCTGTTGGGGTTTTGCAGGGATTCTCAGGGAGAGCCCCTAGATAAGGTTCTGTGCATTTCAGAGAAGCCCCCAAATCCCACTCCTGGCTGGCCCTGTCCATCCCTCCCCTCGCCTCCCAGGAGTCTCTAGTGGCCCGTTTTGGATGCAGGTCAGTGCAGGGCCCACACGGAGACTTGGGAAGGACAAAATTTGGGCTTCCCGGAAGTTCAGGATGGCTGGAAATGGCCTGTTTCCGGTTTCCAGAGAGCCTCTGGAGCATGGGGAGGCTATTTTCCCACTCCCAGAGGCTCGAGGAAAGCCCCCAGAGCCCAGGGAGGGCAAAAATGTCCCCCTCCCACCATGGTGCAGGAAGCCAAATAAGCCATGCCCATCCAACAAACAGGCAGAGAACCCCTGCTTAAAGCCATTGCTGGACATTTCCCAACAGCCAAAGCAGGATTTCCGAAAGCCCTGCAACTGAGCAGAGGCTCAGAGTAACTTGAGAGTAGCTTTGTTTCAGCAGCTGCGATTTAGAAGCCTGGGAATCTCTGTTGTTTGCTGCCTGACCTTTGAGTGGCTCTACCAGCTGTAGTTGCTTGTTTATGTTTGGTAACACCATGTGATTTCCCCGCCTCCCCCTCTGCCAACATCTCAGCTCCGTTTGCAACTACAGCTAGCATCTTCTTGCAGACACAACATGGCATCTTCATCGCCCCCTGCTTAACTGACAATCCGGCTACAGATGGCTGGGTTTTGTTTTGTTTGGTCTCTTTGCTTTCTCTGGATGCAAATCTCTTCTGTTTTAATAAGCAGCTGATAGAACATCACCAGCGGAAGGCATGGTCAAAGGAAGGGACATTCCTGGAATGTTTCCTTGAGATATCATTATTAGAGTCAGCCTTAGA
The DNA here is from genome assembly GCA_004320025.1 of Laticauda laticaudata. NCBI lineage: Eukaryota > Metazoa > Chordata > Lepidosauria > Squamata > Elapidae > Laticauda > Laticauda laticaudata. The sequence continues at coordinate 444,310 of BHFT01036053.1, read as the reverse complement.
AACCACATTTTACTTGGAAGCTTCAAGGCTGCCACATTTAGTGCCTGGGAAATTGGGAGAGGGGATTTCTTGATGAGCAGAAGATTAGACTCAACAACATTCCTTTTTAGAAGTCAAGGACAAGTCACCTTGTACCTGGAGAGAACAGTAAGGGGTGGAAGGGGACTGTCATGCCCTTGGTTGAGTTGGACTCTGAGGGAGAGGAGGAACAGCCAACAGGGAGCGGAAGTGTGGCTCCAGAGGTTGTGGAGGAGGCTGGGGAAGGGCTGAGTCCGGCTGGGCAGTCAGAAGAAGAACCAGGCCCATCCTCTCTGCATCCTAGGACATGCAGGGAGGAAAGGAGAAGGAAACAACTTGGCTTACGAGAGAGGAGGTGCCATGATCCTCCTCATTGGTTGCAGCTGGGGAGACTAGTATGTAAGAGAGATGATTGCAACACAGTATTGCCAGAAGCAAAGTGTGTGTTATTTTGGGCTGAAGTTATCTTGGTTGGTGTCCTTCCAACAGACTGTGCCTTGTCATCTCCTTGAATTTGGTAATTATTTGTCCTGGTCCGTTGTGGTAATTTCATCATTGTGGTTTGTTTTAATTTTTTATTTCACCTCCATCTGCTCATTAAGTTTGGACTGTATTGCTTTCTTTTGAAGACTATTTTTGAGTCAGTTTTATCTCCAGCTGAGAATTATTGAACAGTGGGGCCAAGTTGGAGGCATTAAAGGACATTTATTTACATTTTAGATTTTGTTACATTTGTGGAACACTCTGGGTTATCACAGGGACACAGGATACAACAATTGCACATGCAAACACACATTCACACACAGATGACAATTTGCAATGATAGGTGGTAAATATCTTGAGAGACTGGATCAAGGCAGCCATTCCCTTGGAATGTGAGCTATCATTTCTACTTGGGACAAAAGGCTCAAAAGAGACCCTCCCTAGTTTCTCAGGCTGAGAAAGGAAACTTGGGCTGGGGGACAGTTGTACTTTCATACTTGCAAGATTGTTGCTGGCCTCACAGTGTAAAACAGGATAGGAATCACGACTAGAGAACTTATTCAAAATGACACTATAGAGCACTGCACATCAGAACAGATAGACACAAGGACAGTTTTAACCCGAACACCATCACTCTCCTAAACAAATAATTCCCCTCAACACTGTCAAGTTATGTACTAAGACTGTATTACTATTTTTCTCATCCTTCCTATTACCTATCTCCTTTTCTGCTTATGACTATAACCTTGTTGCTTGTGTCTCTACGATTTATATTGCTTTGTTTAGTTTTCTAGTATGATGAGACTGCTTATTTAGTAACCTAAAACTATCACTAAGTGTTATACCTTATGATTCTTGATGGATGTATTTTTATCTCTTTTTATGTACACTGAGAGCTTATGCACCAAAGACAAATTCCTTGTGTGTCAAATCTCACTTAGCCAATAAAGAATTCTATTCTATTCTATTCTATTCTATTCTATTCTATTCTATTCTATTCTATTGCTATTCCTATTCCTATTCCTATTCCTATTCCTATTCCTATTCCTATTCCTATTCTATTCTATTCCATCCCATTCCACTCCCCTCCATATTTTCTATTCTATTCTATTCTATTCTATTCTATTCTATTCTATTCTATTCCATTCCATTCCATTCCTTTATTGTAAAGCTACGTCGACAGAATCTTGCAAGTCTGTAAATATTATTATGCTGATGTGATGCCCTTTGCAATCTCGAGCATCGCTGTATTGGAGGGTGAAAGATATTTGAGACTTGTTTGCATTTCATCTGAGGGGAAGAGAGCCAAGACAGACAAGCAAATGTTATCGGGGTTATAAATGAGCAAAATACAAAGCTGTTTGTGATTATATCTTTTTTGGCAGACAATTTTTGCTAGGTTTGAAGAGCAGGTGTCCTTATCAGGTGACTGCAACAAGCAAAACCCTCAATTTTCTTTTGACAGTCATGTTCCCAACACAGTATCAGCCAAGTCAGGGTACAAAAGTCCCCAAAGTCCTTTTTTTCCCTGAAAATTCCCAAATTCCCATTCTCTTGCTCATTTTCCCTCCCCTGAAAAAGATAACCATTTCACTCAGCACAAGCCCCACAATTCACAACTGAGCTTTGGTGAAACGGAAGTTAAGAATTATTTGGATTTTTACTTGCCTTGAGTTTCTCACATATTTCTCAGTCCTCAACTTATGACCACAATTGAGCCCAACATTTCTGTTGCTAAGCAAGACAGTTGCTAAGTGAATTTTGCCCCATTTTACGATCTTTCTTCCCACTGTTGTTAAGCGAATCACTGCAGTTTTTGAGTTAGTAACACAGTTGTTAAGTGAAACTGGCTTCCCCGTTGAGTTTGCTTGTCAGAAGGTCGCAAAAGGGGATCATATGACTCCTCAAGGACATTGCAACCATCGTAAGTATGAGTCAGTTGCCAAGCATTCCAATTTTGATCATGTGACCGTAGGGATACTACAACGGTCATAAATTGAAACATGGAAATGCATCTCTTCTTTCATTGCTGTTGTAACTTCAGTCACTAAATGAAAGATCATAAGTCAAGTTGCAAAAATTAGAATAGAACAGAATGACAGAGTTGGAAAGGACCTTGGAGGTCTTCTAGTCCAACCTCTGCCTAGGCAGGGAACCCTACATCACTTCAGACAAATGGTTATCCAACATCTTTTTTAAAAACTTCCAGTGTTGGAGCATTTACAACTTCTGGAAACAAATTGTTCCACTGATTAATTGTTCTAACTGTCAATTTCAATGAAACTTGGCTGAACTTGGAGTAAAGTCTTGATCATGCTCCAGGACTCCTCTATTTTGTAGCCTAACATGGTTTCCCTCCTCCCTTTCTAACTCTTTCTGATTCCCCTTTAAATGCTAATAACCTGCAGAACAAAATCAGTGCAATTGCCTTCATCAGAAATTCTACAAAGGTGTCATCTGAGCTACAGTTGGAACAAAACTTCCTTTTTGTTCTCCTTGTTGTTCTTCTTATTTTACAGGTTGTTCTTCTTTTTTTTTTTCAAAAGGATAATAATAAGAATCAGTTTGCAGCAATGTTTCTCCACCTTGGCAACTTTCAAGGGGGGGGGGGGAAATGGAACAATTCCCAGAATTCCCCCAGCATAGGAATAGCATAGCATGCTTGGCTGGGGGAATTCTGGGAGTTGAAGTCCACATATCTTAAAGTGACCAAGGTTGAGAAACACTGATCTACGGATAAATGTGCCTGTCAGGTGGTGCTCCATTCAAAATCCAAGAAAGAAATGCTTAGACTCCATTAATACAGAGAAAATATATCTTTTACTGAAAATCAAGTGGTAGCATCAAAGGAATTCTGATTTGGAGGAGTTACGCGTGAAAAACACATATGCAAAGTGATGGCAACGTTCCCACCCACAATAGTTCAGACAGTCCAGCCAATCAAAGTTGTGTATAACGTCCTGTGGGGCATCTGTCCGTGATGCAGGCATCTGTCCGTTGACCTTGGCCTAGTTTGATAAAGAGTTGCGCCTGTGCATAGCACAACGAAGAACCATAAACAAGAAAGTTATTCCCCAACTTATACAGTTCATCTCTAAACCTCCAGCACATTTCACACACCCACAAAGCCCAATTATTTCACCCCTCGCCTCGCTACTATGGCAGCCGAAAGATGCAAAGCAAAGGAAAGAAATCTTGAAGGTTGACAGTGCTTATCTTTGCTGGTTTTGGGCTCCCGAGCAATACAGTGGTAGCTTGGAACTCAACTGCTTTGTAATTCAACGGATTTGGTACTCAACACATTTCAACATGAAAATGCTGTCCTGGTATTCATTGTTTGTTTAGTACTCAACGCACAAGCTAGAACCTGTGGGTATCTCCTGTGAGTCACTATATTATTTTTTATGGGAAAAAATTGTTTGGTACTCATTTTTTTTGTACTTACCACACCTCCCCCCTGGAACCAATTAACTATAGCATTCAGATGAGTCCTTGACTTAACGACCACAACTGAGCCCAAAATTTATGTTGCTAAGTGAGTTTTGCCCCTTTTATGACTTTTCTTGCCACAGTTGTGAAGTGAATCTGGCTTTCCCATTGACTTTGCTTGTTAGAAGTGAACAGGTAACCCTGGGACACTGCAACCGTCATAAGTGTGAACCAATTGTCAAGCATCCAAATTGTAAATCACATGCTGCAATGGTCATAAGTCTGAAAAATGGTCATGTCACTTTTTTCAGCACTGTTGTTGCTTTGAACAGTCGCTAAGTGGATTGTTGTAAGTCGAGACCTTCCTGTACCGAAGTACCACTGTAGCTCTGCCCCTTTGAAAGACGAAGCAAAAATGTCTTTTGAGGTTAACTTGAAAACAGAAAAGCAGAGGAAAATGATGCATGTTTCCTTGGGAAGGAAGTTCCAGAAATCTGCAGAGATTTGTTGGCAAATAAGTCTCTTGATTGATGCTCTTGATGCTGGCCTTGTATTTGCTAAGTTTGAGCAGTTGAGCAGAACAAGAAATTCCCCTTCTGTCTTGTCAGGCAAAGACCGAGTCATTTGTTACAATATTCCAACCAACAGATTGCACTGCAATATTTCGAGGGATGTTGCAATGTAAGAAACTGGGAGAAAGGCCCATTTTTCGTGCAAGGAAAGTATTTTGAAAACTGCTGACTGTCTTATCGGGCTTCCAGGAATGTGAGCGCACATTGCTAGCTAATGCACCCAGGGAACTTTGGTAAGGGAGGAAAGGTTCAATAAATACACTGTAAATTTTCTAAAACTGGGTTTATTTACCCAAGAGTCCATTCATATTAGAAATACATATTCCTAGTCGGCAAATCGGAGGGTGCAATTGCAGAAGGCAAATTTCCCAAAAGTAGAATAGAATAGAATATAATAGAATAGAATAACAGTGTTGGAAGGGACCTTGGAGGTCTTCTAGTCCCCACACCAAACAAATGGTTATCCAACATCTTTTTAAAAAATTCCAGTGTTGCAGCTTTAACAATGTCTGGAGGGCACATTGTTCCACTGATTAATTGTTCTGACTGTCAGGAAATTTATCCTTAATTCTAAGTTGCTTCTCTCCTTGATTAGTTTCCCTCCATTGCTTTTTCTCCTGCCTTCAGGTGCTTTGGAGAATAGCTTGACTCCCTCTTCTTTGGGGTAGCCCCTCAAATATATTGAAAGACTGCTATCATTGTCTCCCCTAGTCCTTCTTTTCATTAGACTAGACATACCCAGTTCCTGCAACCGGTCTTCATATGTTTTAGTCTCCAGTCCCCTAATCATTTTTGTTGCTCTTCTCTGCACTCTTTCTAGAGTCTCAACGTCTTTTTTACACTGTTGCAACCAAAACTGAATGCAGTATTCCAAGTGTGGCTTTACCAAGGTCTTATAAAGCAGTATTAACACTTCACATGATCTTGATTCTACCCCTCTGTTTATGCAGCCTGGAATTGTGTTGACTTTTTTGGCAGTTGCTGGCTCATATTTAAATGGTTGTCCACTAGTACTCCAAGATCCCTATCAGAGTTGCTACTATTGAGCAAGGTACCCCATATACTGTACCTGTGCATTTGATTTTTCTTGCCTAAATGTAGAACCTTACTCTTTTCACCATTGCATTTCATTTTGTAGAATCACAATTCCTCATTCCTTAAGGCCCGGCCATTCAAACAGCAAAAGAAGGCATCCGTGAAAAAAGTTCAAAGCATTTTCCCCCTCCCCAGCATTTGCAAAGTACGGCACCCTCCCCTAATCCAGGTTCCCCTCCGATCCCTTTCTGCAGTTGGCAGGTAGAAGAGATCTGGAATTTGTATAGTTCTTTTGTGGTTGCAATTATATGAGCAAGGAGCTTTTGACAAGGCCAGATTGCAAAGCCAATTATTTAGTAGAACTCCATCCTCAGAATCAATTCACACACCTGCCCAGAATGTGAGTTGGAAGCAAACAAGAATGCATGCCAAATGGAAGGAACTGTCCTTTAATATAAGGCATGTGGCTTTTTCTCTGGTGCTTGAATACATATACACACAGACACATTCTGTTGCCAAACTAATTAGGATTCTGCTTGCTTTAAGTCTCCTTGCCAAGCAAATGACATTTGTTTGAGAATATTGCAAATCCACCTGCATTTCAATAAAATTGTCTTTTAAAACTTCATTAATATTTATCAGAGGCTTATGGAAAGCTATTCTGCCAGTGAAGCAGAGGGAACTCAGCATGAAAAAGCATAGCAACAGCAGGTCTTCTAGGGCTTATTCAGCAGTTAGCAATTAAGTCCCACCTTCCACAGGTAGTCCTTGGTTTGTTACAATTGGGATTAGAACTGGGATTAGAATTTTCATTGCTAAGCATTGAATGATGGTTAAAACATCATTAAATCTTTAGGCTTGCCACTAGTTGGCAGTACATAGTTAAGTTTGAAAAATGCAAAATAGGTTCACAACCAGGTTAGGAAAGAAGACCACAAAGAAAGATGGGATCTCTGTACTAGACATGGACAGTGGAAAAGCATCCTAAAAGGAAATGCTTCTGTATTGTTTCTGAGCAAATTACTTGAAGTATCCGTGAATGGAGTTTAAGTTGAAGAAGATTTGACTTTACCTACTGATCATCTTCTAGATCTAACGACAAATCTACACCCCTAAAAATAAATATCATGAGGAGACTATATACTTAATTTTAAATGTATTGACAGCCCCAGGAATTGCATTTGCACAATATTGGAAAAAATGAGAACATCCCATCAGATGAAAATATAATTAAGAAAATATTGGACTGTGCAGAGATGGATAGAGTGACATTGAAAATAAAAGATACAGAGTATTACTTAACGTGGAATAGATTTTATGAATTGTTAGAGGTAAGAGGTAGAAGTTAGATGAAGAAAGATTATTGCTATGTATAAATTAAACATGGTTTTGACTATAAGTACATTAATATCAATCAATAGGATTATAAATAAGCCAACATAATTATAAATTTGGTATTTTTTTGTATCACGACTATTGTTATTAGCAAATATGTTACTATTTATTTATTTTCCTTTTTTCTTTTGTAAAATGATATGCCCAGACAATACACTATATTCAAAATGATTATACATACAATTTTTTTTTTAAAAGTAGGCATATATGTGTGTGTGGATGTGTGTGTGTTTATCTATCTATCTCTATCTATCTATCTCTATCTCTATATATCTATATCTATATCTATATCTATATCTATATCTGTTTATCTATACACACTTACATATATACATACACATATACATACATACATACTTTGGAAATTGTAGAGCAAGAAAAAATGATTATAGTAATTACATTTATAATGGTAAGAATTGCAGATAAGGTCAGAAATCTAGTTACCCCCCTGTAATAGGTATTTATGTTCAATCATAAATTCACAGCACATCTTATTCCACATAAATTAGATTTTCTGCCTTGTTTTACTAAACTCTTCTTCAGCTTACAGATGTTATCTCTTCAACAAAGGGAATAAATATGGTGTTCTGTTAAACAATTATATGGAGAATCAACCAGGAACATAGAGGTATCTGCAGCGTCCTTCAAGTCCTTCTCAACAATAAAAGGGGGAACAGAAATAATCTAAAAATGACAGGTAGGAATAGCCAGAGAGCTTAAGTTTGAATTTGAATCCAAGTGATAATATAATTTGAAGCCACCATTCGTGGTCTTTGCAGGGACCGTTGGTGGGTCCCTCTAGAGTAATTCATTTGGAAAATCCATCTGTCCAAACAGCTGCATAATTGAATTATAATGTGACTCAGAAGTTTTGCAAGTGTCTCGTCCCCCAATTGTTTTATCCATAGCACGTACCCTGTATTGCCAAAGAATTAACATATTCTGTGACTTGTTCAGAGGACAATATATGAACAATTTGATTTTAATAAAATGTAAAATATTGATCCCAATTCTAGAGCTGCAAAATTCCAGGGGGCCACCAGAGGCCAGTAAACAGACACAAATCAATGATTGATTCTTTGCTGACATCTAGAGCTTGACTGAACTTTGAACCATTGTTAAAGGAAAGGTCACAAGTAGACTATTTATATATACACAGGGGGTCTCTTATCTGCTGTTTCTATCTTTTCTTCTTTCTCTACCACAGTGTGCAATTTTGGGGATGAATTCTGACCCTTCGTGTCATTATCTCATGCAAGCATGCCAATTACAAGTGCCTGTATCATTAGTCAAGATGGTGTAGGAAGGAGAAAAACAGGCAAAACCTGGGGGTAGAGTCAAGAGACGAATCAGCCTGGTGTTATTAACTTCCCATGAATGGTCTAAGCCATGTCCCTTTTGAATTCCATTGACTCTTACCTAGCACCAGTTTAGTGCTGACCATTGGCCATGGTCATGAGAGTGGTGCAGTAGCCCAGAAGTAGAGCTCTCACCTCACAATCAGGAGGATGTGTAAGCACTGAACTTTTTCCCTTCAACCAAAAAGAATGAACTTCTAGGTGTTTCAGAAGGAATCCTTTATGCCAACACTAGTTAAAGCAGAGTCTAAGATATTTCCAGGCATATAGTCATAGTTAAAGGAAATTAGAATCCCTCCCCTTATTTCGATGTGGATTTAGTCAAACAAGGAACCAACATGTTAATTCCCCCCTCCCCTTCTCTGGGAACGTATCTTAGAAGAGTTCCCAGGAGTGTCTTCCAGAGCTGGAATTTTTATGGTCCTTTCTCATCTTGTTATCTCTTCAAGGGGTGACAAGTTTCTAGACATCTGGCTCTATTCCTCCAGTTGTATATCATATGCAAGTTATACAGAATCAGTATAGGATTTAATATATTCAGGTTACATCAAAAGGGATTACTTATAACAACTCCCCCACCCTTTGTCTTCCATTGAAGAATTGCAGATATACGTATCTAACAGGATGTGAGTTCCATCCTAGGCTCCCAGGTGTGGCATGGCTTGAAGGTGTGGCCTGATGGGTGTGGCAGGGGAAGGATACTGTAAAATCCCCATTTCCCTCCCCACTCCACTAACCTGTTTTCCAGTTCCGTTCTCCTGTGCAGAGCAACCAAAGAAGACCCAGACAATCAGCTGGGACTCAATGGGAGGTAGAGAAAAGATGGGAACAGGGCCAGTCAGAGGTGGGATTTGCCGGTTCTCCAAACTACTCAAAATTTCCACTAGCGGTTCTTCAGAACTGGTCCGAACAGGCTGAATACCACCTCTGAGTTGTACGTCAACTTTTTCAATACCATTGTAACTGTCAAGCCTGAAATTGACATATGTGTAGCCATTTTAGTTAGGCTTAGTATATATTTTTTTCTTATTTTCTCTGTGGCAGTCATGGGGGAAGGGTTTCAGGCTCGCCACATTCCTAAACGGGGAGGAGCGGAGATAAAGAGAGTTGTTTTGGCTAGGTGGTTCTTCTTCCTGTGGGAAACAAGCTGTCCATGCTTGGGCCCCTTGAGGTGCAGATTTGTGACATCAAACAACATTGAATTACTTCTATTGGAAAATGTGACTTTTGGGGGGGGTCTTTCTAACTTGTAATATTGTTGTAATTCCGGGTTGTATCAGATCTGGAATTACCATGGACTTTGCCAAATTGATGCTTTCCTAAATAAAAGAATTTGTTTTGGAAGATGGACTTTGTTCTTTTCTTTTTAAATGTATTTCATCACTTGGAAACCTGACCATAACTTTAAAAAGTCACTATATGAGCTGTTGTACATCAGAGACTTGGTTTTATCACGAATGAGACCTTCGGAAAGCTAAAAGAACCTCAAAGTCCAGCCTTAGTTGTCCTCCCAATGAAGCTGCCTAGAAACTTAAAATATACCCAAAGCGATCGATAAGAACAAAATCCTTCCATCGAAAGAGAAAGAGCACAGAATTGGGTCAGCTGTGCTTTTTTTCCTACTCACCTAAATTCAAGAAATAATGGCTAACTTTGTAGCATTTGGGTACATATATCCATATGTACACCCAGAGGGCTTGCTTAAGGTGATTAAATGAAGAGAGACATCTCTGAACATAATGTGAGTATGCGGAACAGGGAGGGAGATATAAACCCAAGGAGCATCTTAATGATGGGAAACGTAACACGGAATGGAATTATTTGGCTCCAGAGGTGATGTTCTCTCTTCAGGTTGCTCGGTTTTTCCAAGTGGTAGGCAGTGATCTCTTTTCTCCACCACTATTCGTATTTTGTGAATCTCCTTTCTTAAAGTCTGCAGCCTAGTCCTCAACATACAATCACAATTGGACTCAAAATTTCTGTAGCTAAGCAAGAATTTGTAGCAGTGGTGGGATTCAATTTTTTTGCTACCAGTTCTGTGGGCGTGGCTTGGTGGGTGTGGCTTGGTGGTCGTGGCTTGGTGGGCATGGCAGGGGAAGGTTACAGCAAAATCCCATTCCCTCCCCGCCACTAACTTGCTTTCCAGCTCTGTTCTCCTGGCCAGGGCAACAAAAGAAGACACAGCCGATCAGCTGGGACTCAGAAGGCAGAGAATAGATTAGGGTGGGGCTAAACAGAGGGTTTATTCTGAACTACTCAAAATTTCCACTATTGGTTCTCCGAACTACTCAAAATTTCTGCTACCAGTTCTCCAGAACTGGGCAGAACCTGCTGAATAGCACCTCTGCATTGAAGCAAAAGCACTTAGACTTATATATCGCTTTATAGTGCTTTTACAGCCCTCTCTAAGCGCTTTATAGAGTCAGCCCCTTTGCCCCCAACAATCTGGATCCTCATTTTACCCACCTCTGAATGACTGAAGGTCAGTGCTCCAGAATCCAGAATCTAGCCTCCAGAATCTGACATCAGCAAGACAGAGGAACAGGGGGAGCCTGTTCCCAGTGCATGGTTGTGCAGAGCTGTCAGAAGGCAAGAACAGTTAAGACAAAAGGGGAGACATGGAAGTAAGGCTTGGAGATGATTGACCCCTTCCATAAGACATAAAGGAGGAGCAAAGGGACAGGAGCCTTTGCAGGAAGCAACTTTGTTCATTCTGGTCAGTGTAAACTCTGAAGCTCCGTGTTGACTTTGTGCTCCGTTTGGCCTTGTACAGCTAATTGGCAATTTAGTCATTAGCAGCATTTCAAGGGAGATAAAGGTGAGTGCTTATCAGCCTTATCTTGAAGGACTTTGGCCAACTTCAATTGCACTATTCATAACCTGTTTGGGACTCATTACAGGCTGTGAATGCATATAATTCACAGCCATTGAAATAATTAAAAAAAGGTTTTTGGGAACAGCGTATGATTGTTACTGTCTCAGGAAGCCTTGGTCAGAACACCTCAACTAAATGGGGACACCATTGTTCCCCACCCGTACTAAGATTTTTCTGAGAAAACATTGATAAATAGGGTGGGAGATTTTTAATCTTCTCGTGCTGATCAGTGCCACATCCACGAAATGTTGAATTTCATCCTAATTATTGGGAGCTAGCCATCAATCATCCTTTAGACAAGCTCAGCCACCAACTGCTTAAAAATAATATTCCAAATCTCCTTTTCACATGTGATTATCATCCCCTCTGAAGAATTCTTCCCCACAGAGGAAAAAAATTCAGTTTTCATTCCTGCACCAAAAGAAGACTTTGCCCAATCGAAGGTGTTTTTTTTTCACCAACTTTGGGAGTCAGCAACTGAAATATTCAGGGATTAAACGAGATGTTAATGGGGGTGTTCTCTAAGGAAATATTTAGAATGGTAAAATAAAATGAAAAGGAAGTTAGTCTACTGGAGAGAATTGAAGAAGATGACCCATGGTGTTAAAAGTGAGCAATTGAGAATGGCAAGTTTCTGGTTGAGCTCCTTGGGGTTTGACTGCTAAACTGATTCTTCCGTATGCTATATAATTCAGATAAGAGCAGGGGGGAACCAGCTGATTTTTAGCAGTGTAATTATGGAAGTTTCTGGAGAGTGGAAAAGAAAAGCTTGAAAGTGACATGACGTTTTGAGGATGAAGGTTGCCCAATGTGTCACCTTATATGTGACATAGCATGACTCCTCCGACTCCTCCGACTCCTTTTCCTCCCCTTTCTCCATTTCCCCTTCCTCATCTCTTCTCCCTCTTCCTCTTATTCCACTGTTAGCTATGTCCTCATCAGATGAGATGGTCATTTGCATCTTGGTCATTGCTCTGAAAGCCAAACAGGACTTTGCCCATCACTCTTGCCCCATTCACTGATGGACAGCTTGGTCTTTCCTATTTTTCCCTTCAAAAAGTTCCATCCCTGGGACAACAGATCAGGATGAACAGAGCAGAATTGGATGCCTTGGGCAGCTACCGTGAGAAGTCTACCTCACTACATCTTCCCTTCCACTTCTAGAAGCCTGGAAGTCAGTAAGTTCAAGAGAGCATTCTACATTTGCGGTGCATCCAGGATATTTATTTATTCATTTATTTTATTTCTTTATTTTATTTGTCAATCGCTTACAAGGTAATAGGAATAAGTATCAACCTGAGTAAGAATACAGGAAATAGGTACGAATAAATGGGGACAATGGGACAGGGACAGTAGGCACGATGGTGCATTTATGCACGCCCCTTACGGACCTCTTAGGAATGGGGTGAGGTCAATAGTGGATAGTTTGAGGTTAAAGAAGTGGGGATTGTTTCTTCAAAACAAGCCCAGATATCATGCTGACTTCTTCCTTGCCCTCAAATCACAGACATGGGAGCAGGCATAAACGGAGTAAGATACTATCTGGATTTTTTCCCAATTCTTCTCAGATGTCCTTTAAAGAACAGGGACAAGAGGTCAGAGGTAATTTGTGTTCTTCAAATGGAAAGGCCCCCAATTTCAGTTCCTGGTATCTCCATATCTTAAGATCAGCTAACAGCTACACTCACTAGTTAACAGATTACAGATAATCAGAATTGGAAGGGATCTTATAGGTCATCTAGTCCAACTCTGCCTCCCAAGCGGGAGATCCTACACCATTTCTGACAAATGGCAGTCCAATCTCCTTTTGAAAGTCTCCAGTGATGCAGATCCCACAACTTCCGAGGGCAGCTTCTGTTCCATGGGTTGATTGTTCTCACTCTCAGAAAGTTTCTCCTTATTTCCAGGTTGAATCTCTCCTTGTTCAGTTTCCATCCATTATTCCTCGTCTGGTCTTTGGGTGCCTTGGAAAATAGCTTGACCCCCTCCTCCTCTCTGTGGCAGCCCCTCAAATATTCAAAGACTGCTATCGTGTCTCCCCTGGTTCTTCTCTTCACCAGACTAGCCAGGCCCAGTTCCTGGAACCGTTCTTCATATGTTTTAGTCTCCAGTCCCCTAATCTTCCTGGTTGCTCTTCTGGTGGGAAGGTCTTCTTTTCCAGCAACAGAAATCCATGGCTTCATAAATTCAGCAATCCTGTGGTAAATGAACACATCCAGTGTTATAACTTCCTAGATTCTGGTGGGCTATTTAGGCAAATAAGACGAACAACAGAGAAACGCAATCCACCCAAGGGAACGCGGACTACTCCTTTGTCAGAAGCCAGTTCTGTTTGTGCAACTCAGTACAAACAGTCCTCGAATTATGACCACAATGAAGCCCAAAACGTAAGACAGCCCCACTTTACAACATCTTTTGCCACACTGTTTAAGTGAATCACTGCAGTTTATTAAGTGAGTAACCCAGTTGTTAAATGAATCTGGCTTCTGACTTTGTTTGTCAGAAGGTCCCAAAAAGGGGGTCCTTGAACCCGGGACACACTGCAACTGTCATAAGTACATGCCAGTTGTCAAGCGGCTGAATTTTGATCAGGTGAGCACAGGAACGTTGCAACAGCTGTGTGAAATACGGCCCTAAAGTCACTTTTTTCAGGGCCATTGTAACTTTGAGCAGTCACTAAATGAAAGGTTATAAATCAAGGATTGCATGTATTCTTACTTCATGGTTAGGGCAGGAGCCGGCAACCCACGCAGCCACCAAATCACGCCCACTGAACCGGTAGTAGGCTATTTTGAAATGCACTACTGGCACATATGTGTGAGAAATGCACACTCACCAAACTGTTTGTTACATCGGTTGGATCCCAAGGACAAACCACTTCCAAAATCTTATCAAAAGATTTTTTTTACCAAGAATGACACTGACTGGAGAGGAAGCATGCACCAATTCATGGTTCTTCCAGGACCAAATTATCTTTTCATGCACATTTAAAAATATTTCCAGAATAAAGGTGTGTCTGAATTTCTTGTCCACACATTACCTTGCAAGGAATTGAAACTCTCTGGACTTACAGAAATAGTTAAGAAAAAATGCAAAGGGATGTAGCAACAGGAGATTAAATAAGCAAAGAAATGCATGCTAAAATGGGTCCTTCCCAGGAAGAAAATGAGTGAGGGTCTTTCCTAGGAAGATAGGAAGCATCTCCGCAGAGACTTCTTGTCCCTTTGTTCTCCCGGATCCTGGAAGGGACAGTTGGTTTTTCTAATTTAGAAGGAACAAATAGAAGGAAATTCAGAAAAAAGGAGAGGAAAAAATTGTTCCCACTAGAGTTTAGAACTGTCCTGTGTGGCAAAGTGCCATCTAGTGTTATCTTTAGGGAAACAGCTTGATTTTTGAACCATTACTCTGAATTTGAAGCAGGCTAACTTTTTTTAAAAAAAAATTGTTTATTTTGTCAAGCAATTATAAGATAACAGGGATAAGTATGAACATACTTATGAATACATGAAATAGGCACATATAAAGAAAAATAAAAGAAACAATAGGACAGGGACGGTAGGCATGATGGTGCGCTTATGCACACCCCCTACAGACCTCTTCGGAAAGGGGTGAGGTCAATAGTAGACAGTCTAAGGTTAAAGTTTTTGGGGTTTGAGGAAGAAACCACAGAGTCAAGTAGAATATTCCAGACATTGATCGCTCTGTTGTTGAAGTCGTATTTCCTGCAATCCAGTTTGGTGCAGTTTAACTTGAGTTTGTATCTATTGTGTGCTCTTGTGTTGTTATGGTTGAAGCTGAAGTATTTATTGACAGGTAGGACATTGCAATGTATGATTTTATATACTATACTTAGGTCAGACAGAAGGCGGCCTAGTTATAGGTTTTCTAGGTCTAGAATTTTAAGTCTGGTGGCATAAGTATACTGCACGAGTAGAGGAGGGGAGAACTCTTCTTGTTAAATATTTCTGGACTTTCTCAACTGTATTAATATCAGATTTGCTGACCTTTATGTTCCGTTTCCTCCAATCATTATGTTGTTTCCACCAGTTCAAGTGCTGTTTGACAGTTAGAATCAGTGGAACAATTTGCCTCCAGAAGTTGTAAATGTTCCAACACTGGAAGTTTTTTAAAAGATGCTGGATAACCATTTGTCTGAAGTGATGTAGGGTTCCCTGCCTAGGCAGAGGTTGGACTAGAAGACCTCCAAGGTGCTTTCCAACTCTGTTATTCTATTCTAAATCCAAAGTCCTAAAGGTTTAGTTTAATAAATGAAGCTCTCTTTCAGCTTCCCACACTGCCTTCTTTCCAACAGATATTTATTTCACTCAGTCTCCATTTCTTCCAAAACCAAGTCACTTATCCAAATGGGCCAATTCCAGTGTTTATTCAATACATAATCATCCAAAACATTTCCCACATTCTTTAAATCTGTAGTTTTAACCTTTTAGTCTCGTATTCCCCATGTTAAATTTTCAGGAGTCTAGGAGTCACTTTTCCTTTGGTCAGTAGATGGTGATCTCAACTTAGTTTTCAGCTTAAGGCTCTTTAAAATTCTTTTTCGCAGCTTATGGAATTATTTTTAGAGTCTCTTCTAGGATTTCCCCCCTTCCTCTCCCTCAGGGTAACTTTTAAAATAAGAATTATCTCACCCAGTGACACAGTCTCTGTTCACCAACTTTGCTCCAACACTCTTCTTAGATGTTCCACGGCTGTCCCAACTTCATGGCAGTCATCTTGGGCATCTGTTCTCTTTGTCTTGGCGTAGAGGGAAAAGCTCGGACTCAACAGAACTTTGCAATCTCTCCTGTGGCCTCACAGAGCTCCCTTCCTTAGCTTTGTCTCCCCTTCAGGGAGGCTTAGGCTCCTATTGGAGTCCACAAACAGGGAGAAGGCAGACCAGGAACGGAGAGGTCCATTTCACTGCATCTTGGTACTGTAGCAACCTCAGGTGAACTTTTTTCCTTCCCCTTTTCCTTCCCTTCCCATCCTCCTGCATTCTCTCCTGTCCTTTTCCTTGCTCCCCCTTCCCTCCCCATCCCCTGTTTTTGCAGGAAACCAAGCCATTGAGCTCTGACCTCAAACTGGGGTCATGAAACTCCTAGCTAGGTGCTTTGGCCGTCCGCAGAGTCCTTGGGTGTTCCTTCACCAAGCCAAGAGATGCGTGGCTTCTTTGATCCCCTCCTATTACGAAGTGGTGAATCGGGGTGACCAGGAAGTGCCTGAGTACTTCAACTTTGCAAGTGATGTGGTGGACAAATGGATGCAAGAGGAAAAGGTAACATTTTGGGCTCCTCTTGGGAGGGAAAGGACCACAACTAGATAGGGCATGGAGTTATTGTTAGAAGCATGAAAGCTTTGATGTCCTCTGGGGCAGGGGTCTCCAACCTTGGCAACTTTAAGACTTGTGGACTTCAACTCCCAGAATTCCTCAGCCAGCTTTGCTGGCTGAGGAATTCTGGGAGTTAAAGTCCACAAGTCTTAAAGTTGCCAAGGTTGGGGACCCCTGATGTTGATAGTGGTGAAGATGTTGAATTCCCTGGGGTTGAAGTCCACAAGTCTTAAAGTTGCCAAGGTTGGGGACCCCTGATGTTGATAGTGGTGAAAATGTTGAATTCCCTGGGGTTGAAGTACACAAGTCTTAAAGTTGCCAAGGTTGGAGACCCCTGCTCTTGGGGGGGAGGAATCACAGAAGGGAGGATGTGCTGGTTTCTTTACTTCCTGGTGAGTTTTTTTTTTCTTTAGCAGTTGACCATGAGATCTTGTTTGGATTAGGACAGGTTTTCAGCTACCACTCCTTGAATTTTAACTTCTTGGGTTTTCCACTAGGATGGAAAGAGAGCTCACCACCCAGCCTTCTGGTGGGTCAACAGTCAGAACAAAGAGGTGAAGTGGAGCTTTGAGGAGCTGGCTTTCTTGTCCCGAAAAGCTGCCAATGTCCTCTCTGGTCCATGTGGCTTGCAAAGAAGGGACAAAGTTCTGATCGTTCTGCCCCGCATTCCAGAGTGGTGGCTACTCGTTCTGGCTTGTATGCGAACAGGTTAGTAAAGGTTATAGAGAAGACAACCCTTAGCTAAGGGTGGTCTTACTAAGAATGTCAGTGGACATTCCAAAGAAGTGTCCCAGGGGACAGTCTTCCTAACAATGTCAATGAATATTCTATCTACCTCCCATGTATTCTGTAGGGTAGGATAGGATGAGCAACATTGGGAAGCTCAAATTCATAAACTAAGCAATGAGGGATTTGCAACTATGTTTTTCAGTATCACCGTTTCCCAACCCGGGAAAGGCCCAGTCACCTAGATACATTAGACCAAACTCTCATCCTCTTTGGTCAATGTGGCCATGTTGGAAAACCCATCAAAAGGAGCTGGCACCAGATAGAGGAACCCTACACTAACTTCACTTTATCTATGAAATAGACGTTTCATAATGGTTTCTCTGATCACTTTCTTCCCTTCTTCTTTCCTAGGGATTATTTTTATTCCTGGAACCCCTCAGTTAACAGCTAAAGACATTTCCTATAGAATTCAAGCTTCCAAAGCCAAAGGCATTGTTGTGGCCGAACAGTCTGTCAATGCAGTGGATTCAATCATATCTGAATGCAAATTTCTGAAAACCAAGCTTGTTGTGTCCGATAAAGGCAGAGCTGGCTGGCTGAAATTCAGTGACTTATTACAGTACGTAGTCCAATAAAAGTTAGAACCACATCACCATCTACTGGGTTGGAGTATTATTTTTATTGGACCATATAAGAAGCCAGTTTGCTTTAGTGATTAGGGCACCAGGCTGGAAAGTGGGAGTCTGGGAGTTCTAATGCTGATTTAGCCATGAAAGCCAACTGGGTTGCGTTGGGCCAATCATCAGAAGATGGTGAGTTACAGTCCTGCCTTAGGCATGAAAGTCAACTGGGTGGCTTTGGATCAATCACCAGGAGACTGGGAGTTCTAGTCCTGCCTTAGGCATGAAAGTTAGCTGGGTGACCTTGGGCCTTCTTCTCATCCCAACTGTGGGGATGAGGGGAAAATCAGCGAAAGGAAGGAGTCATGTGTGTATCCACCACCTTGAGTTATTTATATCATTACATAATGAAGGCGGGGGATAAATTAAATAAAAATAAATCAGAAGCAAGGTTGGTTGTTTCAACAAGCAGGTGTTCCACATTCCTTAAGTTCTAGTTATAAATATCTGCACTGCATTCTTGACTAAAATGCTCTGAATTTCTTGGAAGAATTGCTGATGCTGCCTTCTGGATGTGGAGAAAGTCCCTGAAACTCCACTTGTGGATAAATCCCAATTGTGAAAGAAAACCTGCCAGCCACCTGTCCCAAAATGTCCCTTTCCACTCTAATTGTACATCAAGACCAACCTGCTTGTTTTCCAGAGCAGCCTCTGGTGACCACGATTGTGTCAAGTCGCGAAGTGAAGAGTTAATGCTGATCTACTTTACAAGCGGAAGCACCGGGTCACCCAAAATGGTGGAGCATTGCCACTCCAGTTATGGCATTGGATTTACATCCAGCAGCAGGTAATATCATGGCATGCTTTTGAAGACCTGGGTTATTTATTTTTTGATTGACTTGACTTGACTTGACTTGACTTTTGACTTCTGACTTCTAACTTTTGACTTTTGACTTCTAACTTTTGACTTTTGACTTGACTTGAACTGCACTGGTGTGAACTGAATTGAATTGAATTGTTGCCTCACATCTCACTTCAAGGTGACTCTGGGCGGCTTACAGCATTACAGGTAATCCTCGACTTATGACCACAATTGAGCCCAGAATTTATGTTGCTAACCGAACAATTTGTTAAGTGAGTTTTGCCCCATTTTATGACTTTTCTTGACACTTTCATTAAGTGAATCACTGCAGTTGTTAAGTTAGTCACACAGTTGTTAAGTGAATCCGGCTTCCCCATTGCCTTGGCTTGTCAGAAGGTCGCAAAAGGGAATCACGTGACCTTGGGATATTGCAAAACAAAATCAAAAAAATTGGGTGTGACTCACTTAACCATCGCCTTGCTGAACCATGAACATTGAGGTCTCAATGGTGGTCGTAATTCAAGGACTTCCTGTACATTTTTTTTTCCGAGCAGGCACTGGATGAATCTGTCTTCTTCAACTGTGTTCTGGAATACCTCAGATCCAGGATGGGTGAAAACAGCTTGGAGCAGCTTATTTGGCCCATGGATCCATGGGTCATGTGTCTTTGTACATCATCTACCCCAGTTTGAACCAACAGTCATATTAAATGTAAGCATGTCCATTTGTATTTCAAGTGAACTGGAAGTAGTGTATATAGACATAATAGAAACCAGGCATCCCAAAGGTGCTTTTTCAGGAGGCAACTGGACTTTCTTTGAAGAGGTTTCACTTCTCCTCCAAGAAGCTTCTTCAGCTCTGTCAGGACAGTGAGGAATGGAAGGATTTATACCTCTTGCAGACAGCTGGTCATTTACTTTACTTTATTTTATTGTCATTTCACCTCGTACAACGAAATTAAATACCATCTTCAGTGTACAATTTATGACTATGAAAATAAACACAAACACACATCCTTCACATTCTATACATTGAATTGAAAACCCCTGAGAGAGCACCAACACTGCAATATACAGTAAAATTCAACTGGGCTACTGCCCAGGGATAGAAGCTGCTTTTCAGCCTATTTGTCCTTGTTTTTATTATTGTCCTGTACCGTCTGCCAGATGGTAATAGTTCAAAAAAAGGATTCCCAAGATGAGATGGATCTTTGAGGATGTTTTGAACTTTCTTAAGACAGCAGGAGCTATAAAGCTCTTCCAAAGAGGGGAGAGGACAACCCATGATCTTCTGGGCAATGACATTAACCCTCTGGAGCACTGCCCTATCTGCCACTGTGCAGAGAAGATTATTCTCAATGGGAAAATTGGCAAAGAACATACTGAAATACTTATAGAGACCCTACATAGTAGAAGGCATCTAAGTAAAAGACAAGGACCTCACCATTTTGATCCCAGATTATTAGAAATGTTCTCTTCATTGTTCCTGCTTTGATTTTGTGTACTTCACTCAGTTTGAGAAGGTTCACATCACCTATTAAAAAAGAGCTAGATAATTTATGGTTCAGCAGGTTGTAGAAATGCAAGCATTGTCTAAGTATCTTGGGTGAACCAGCTAAAATTAGAAGAGGATGTTTGTAGCTCAGGGTTGAACTATGGGGTTCTTAGAGGTGTCTGAGCTTGGTGGTTTCCGTGCAGATGTTTCATTACCCAACTAGGTGACATAATCAGTGTTTGAAGGGAGTGGGGTTTGTGGAGTGGGGAAGAAGGAGACGGAGGAGGAAGATGAGGAAAAGGAGAAGGAGGACTATGGGATCTTTGCTGTTCTCTGAGTCGTTTTCTTGAAGACATTTTATTACTAACCTAGGTAACATCATCAGTGCTAGACTTACCTAGTTTGGTAATGAAATGTCTGCAAAAAAAAAAACCAAGCTCAGAGAGCACCAAGGACCCTTCAGGCCAACATTGTTGCATGTAAAATTTTAAACAGATGCAGCAACTATTTCTAAACTTTACTTTAAGATTTAGCACGTTCTAGGAACTCAGCCCTGCCTCTCTTAAACTTCAGGCCAGATCATTTCCATCTTACAAAAATCCTCTTGACTGCATATTATTTTAACTGCATACACATTTTCTTCATGTTGTTTGCATATTCATTTTCTCCATCTAGACCCTGGCGAAGTATCCAATCACAACTTTCTGTACCGCTCCTACTGCATTTAGGATGATGGTTCAGCACAATGCCACCAGGTATTTTTTTGCCACAAAATATGAAACATGAAGGCTAGAAGGTCAACATGAAAATGGGAAGTCTAGAAATTTAATGGAATTGTCTAGGGTGCCTTTGCTCTGTTGTTTTTTTTCTAGGAAGTTGTGAATTTTCTCATCCATTTTTTCAATATGATTTCCTAAGATTGCCTCCTTGCACAACTGAATGTGTTCCCATATAGTGTATATTTCTTTGCGTCATGAAGCAGAGTTGAACTTGAGGGTTCCATTGTTGGATCCCTTTTATCTGAGATAAAAGACTTGACTGAAAACAATTCATTTAGTGACCATTCGAAATTACACTGCACTGAAAAAAAGTGACTTGTGACCATTGTTCACACTTACAAACCTTTCCAGCATCCCCATGATGGTGTGATCAAAATTCAGATGCTTGGCAACAGGTTCCTATTTATGACCGTGGCTGGGTCCCATGGTTATGTGATCCAAATTCAGACACTTAGCAACTGACTCATATTTATTTTATTATTTATTTTATTTATTTGATTTGTCAATAGGTATAAGAATAAACATGAGCATGAATCCAGGAAATAGGTATGAATAAATGGGGATAATAGGACAGGGACGGTAGGCACGATGGTGCGCTTATGCACGCCCCTTACAGACCTCTTAGGAATGGGGTCAATAGTGGTTAGTTTGAGGTTAAAGGAGTGGGGGTTAGAGGATGTAACAGCAGAGTCAGGTAGTGCATTCCAGGCATTGACCACTCTGTTGCTGAAGTCATACTTTCTGCAATCAAGTTTGTAGCGGTTCACTTTGAGTTTGTATCTGTTGTGTGCTCTTGTATTGTTGCGGTTGAAGCTGATGTAGTCATTGACTGGTAGGACATTATAATAGATTATTTTGTGTACTGCATTTAAGTCCAACCATAGGCAGCGTAGTTCAAGGTTGTCCAAGCCCCAAATCTCAAGCCTGGTGGTGTAGGATATTCTGTTGTGAGCAGAGGAGTGTAGTACTCTTCTCGTGAAATACTTCTGGACTCGCTCAGTTGTATTAACGTCCAACATACAGTGCGGTTTCCAGACTGATGAGCTGTATTCAAGTACTGGTCTAGCAAAGATGTTGTTTGCCCTAGTTTGCAAATCAGTCTTACTGGAGGAGAAGCTTCTTAAGATTAGATTTACAACTCTTGAAGCTTTTTTGGTAATGCTGTTGCTCTGGCGCTTAGGTCATTTGATATGAGTACTCCAAGGTCCTTGACAGAGTGAGGGTCGTCAACAAGGTCATATCCATCTAGTTTGTATTTGGTGTACTTTTTTCACCAATGTTTAATTTTTTCACCAATGTTTAGGACAAAGCATTTGTTGGTCGAGATTTGGAGTTGCCAACTGTTTGACCATTCAGACACATAATCAAGTTCTCTTTGAAGGACAGTAGCATTGTCAGTGGTGTTGAATAGTTTTAGGTTATCAGTGAAGAGGATGCAGTTTATAACGGTTTTATGAATTTACAACAGTTTTATGAATTTATGAGTGCTCTTTGGCCATCCAGAAGTCACATTTCCTTCCAAATGTATGCAAAATCAACTCACCAAAGAAAAAGTGAACTATTTATTGTCTTTGTTTCTTTCCAAGCTATAAATTCAGAAGCTTGAAGCACTGCGTGACTGGTGGAGAACCACTCAATCCCGAAGTGTTTGAGCAATGGAAGACTCAGACTGGATTGGATATTTATGAAGGATACGGACAAACCGAAACGGTATATTCATTTCAATAAAAGAGAATGTCTGTAGCTCAAGGTTCAACTAAACTTGGTTGTTTTCTTGGAGACGTTTCATTACCCAGCTAGGTAACATCATCAGTGCTGGTGAGTGTGGGCTGTTTCATATTCAGTATCTTGCCCCATCAATATTGATAAGGGAGTAATTTTCTCCTTGGTAGCTCCATAAATAGGGCATTGTTTTCTACTAGATAGTTTGTCTGGTGTTAATCCCTGATTATCTGGGTACTGATTGTTAGAGAGGAAGTATTTTCTTCTTAGGACCTTCTTTTTGACTCTTTGTTGTTGTTAGTTGCAAAGTCGTGTCCAACCCATCATGACCTCATGGACAATGTTCCTCCAAGCCTTCCAGTCGTCTACCATCCAGCTCCCTCCTTCTCTGCCATCCCCCTTCTTCTTCTTCCATCATTCCCAGCATTCAGCTCTTCTCCAGGGAGTCCTTCCTTCTCATGACATGGCCAAAGTCTTTGAGTTTCATTGTCAAGATCTGGCCTTCTAAAGAGCAGTCAGGGTTGATCTTCTCTAGGACTGACCAGTTGGATCACCTTGCAGTCCAAGGGACTCGCAGGAGTCTTCTCCAGCACCATTTTTTATCTCTTAGTATATTTTATTGTTTCTTTTGAACAGTTTACGATTTATTTCTATGTGTCCCCCCCACCAACACTTCATAGGGCAAGCTATTGTATATAAACAGACAGCACACTCACTAGAACTGATGATGTTAGCTCGGTGGGTAATGAAAGGTCCACAAGCCAACAACTGGTCTCAAGGAGCACCAAGGATTCCACAATAGATTCATTTTCATTTCCCCAAAAGTTGTGTCTGATCCCATCTCCTGATTGTCCCCATGGTCCTGACAGCTTGTGTCCCATCCTCCTCTCTCTTGCAGGTAACAATCTGTGCGAATGTCCAAGGAATGAAAATTAAGTCTGGCTCAATGGGAAAAGCATCTCCACCCTATGATGTCCAGGTAAGAAGGACCAATCTTGTTATTCAGTACAATACAATTTTTAAACGTAGGCTGTTGTAATGTTGTGGTTAATTATGTCGCAGTCTTTTTGGTTTTATTTTTTTACTTTATGCTAGTCACAACCAAAAGAAAAAGAATATACTTTACAGGTATATTAGTTGGGTAACGAAACAACTTACAACCACAGTTGGGGTTCTGTTGCCAAGTGTCATGCCCCTGTTGGAGACTGACTCTGAGGGAAAGGAGGAACAGCTGACAGGGAGTGGGAGTGTGGCTCTGGAGGTTGTGGAGGAGGCTGGGGAAGGGCAGAGGCCAGCTGGGCAGCCAGAGGAAAACCCAGGCCCATCCCTTCTCCATCCTAGGGCACGCAGGGAGGAGAGGATAAGGGAGAGATGTGAATGGCATGGTCTATGGGGGAGGAAAGGGCCTTGATCCTCTTCATGGGCTGCAGCAGTGAGAACTGGTTAAAAGGACGGACATGCATATGGGCCAGTGCTGGAAACAAAACATGGAAATATTTCTAATCTGTCATTCCTCTCTGAGTTTGGCATCCTTCCCAGTGTGTGTTCCGATATCTGTGGACATCTTCAAGCCCTTATCTTGCCTGGTTCCTTTAATTGCTTCAGTGTGGTTTGTGTTGTTTTTGCTATTTCTAATTTGTAGACATTTTTCGTTTAAACGGCATTTCCTCCTTTTCGTAATTGTTTGTGGGGGAGTTTTTTTTATCTCCAGTCAAGGATATTTGGAGCTTTGAAGCAAAGTGAAGGAATAAAAGGGCATTCACCTATTTTTGTGACTATGTTTATTTTGTATCCCACCTGGGTCATCACACCAAGCAAAGCGGCTGTTAAGTGAAGGATGAATGATTTTACAACTGTTTTTTCCCCCAAGGTTGTTGTTGTTAACTGAATCATGTGGTCCTTAAGTGAGTCCGGCTTCTTCCAATGACTTTGCTTTTTGAAAGTCAGCTGGGAAGGTCTCCAATGTCAATTGGACAGCTACTGTTCCAAGATGGTATAAGGATTCTTCTCTTGGGCAGGGAGTTGGCTCCAACAATAAACACAATCAGAGCAATGCTTTTTATTTATTTATCATATTTCTACACATCTGACTTGCCTAAGGGATGCTTTGCTTTTATTTCTGAAGGTAATTGATGATGAAGGAAATATTCAGCCTCCCGGGAAAGAAGGAGACGTGGCCATTAGAATCAAACCCAAACGACCATTCTGTCTTTTCTTGAAATACACAGTAAGTATGATTTTTTTTTAACACTTCAGCAAATGGGATTAGTATGCATTTATTCCAGGTTGTATACTTTATACCAGAGGTCTCCAAACTTGGCCACTTTAAGACTTGTGGACTTCAACTCCCAAAATTCATTAAAAGGTTTTGCTGTTTCATGTTTGTTTCCTTGGAGCAAGATTTGGGTCAGAACAAGAGGTCTGTAAGGGGTGTGGCATAAGAGCACCAACATGCCTACCATCCCTGTCCTAATGTACCCATTTCATGTAATCACGATCATGTTCCAATCATACCTGTTATCTAATACATACTTGACAAATAAAATAAATTCTCAGAATTTTAACCAATGGCCACACTAAGCTGAAAAAATCCCCAGAATTGTAGTCTGCATGACTGGAAGTCATTGAACGTAGATATGGTGGGTCATGGACTCATTGTTGGTTCTTTCCAGGATAACCCAGAAAAAACTGCAGCCACTGAACGTGGGGATTTTTACATCACCGGAGACAGAGCGGTCAAAGATGAAGAAGGCTATTTTTGGTTTGTTGGGCGGTCCGACGACATCATCAGTTCTTCGGGGTAGGTTTCCTTTTTCTGCACCGAGGTTGGTTTCTTTCCTTCACCATTCACAGAAGAGTTAAACATAACAACCGTCTGTTTTAGATATCGCATAGGCCCTTTTGAAGTGGAGAGTGCTTTGATGGAACACCCAGCAGTGGTCGAATCCGCTGTTGTCAGTAGCCCAGATCCCATTAGAGGAGAGGTAAGCTAGGCCCTTATGCCATCAATTATACAATAGAAGAAAATATTTGTAGCTCAAGGTCAAACTGTGGGTCCTTGGTGCTCTCTGAGCTTGGTTGTTTTCTTGCAGACATTTCATTACCAAACTAGGTAGCATCCTCCGTGCTAGAAGGGCATGGGGTTTGCAGAGAGGAGAAGTGGAAGAAAGAGAAGGATGATGACTGAAGAATTCTTGGTGCTCTCTTGGCTGTTTTCTTGCAGACGTTCCATTACCCAACTATGTAATATCATCAGCTCAAGTGAGGAAACCTCAAATGAGGAAATCATCAGCTCAAGTGAGGAAACCTGACTAGGTCACATCCCTCACTCCCACTGAGAATGTTACAGCAACTAGTTGGGTAATGAAATGTTTGCCAGCCAACAACCACGCTCATCAAGATCTCCACAAATCATGTTACATGTACAAAGAAACACCCAGTAATGTAAATGTAAATAAATTAATGTAAATTGAGGACTCCTTGTAGTTAGTCACTCCCCAGGAACCGTTTCCCAAGCAATCTGCAAAAAAGAACAGTGAATAGACTGAACAGACAGAAGAAGTCAGCTGCTGGGAAAAAATGGGAAATAGCTACAGTAGGAAGTTAATTTACAAGAGCAGATCAGAATTGGGGGCTCACCTGCATTGGCTAATCTGAACCAGGATTGAGATAAATCACGGAGTAACTTTACAACCTGTTTCTCAAGGCATTCACTGCCAGGTATGTTTGTGCCCATACAGGTGGTCAAAGCATTTATCATCTTGTCTCCTGATTTTCTATCCCGCGATCCAGAGGCATTAATCCAAGAACTCCAGGACTATCTGAAAAAATCTACAGCTCCATATAAATATCCCAGGAAGGCAAGTGGGAGCGGGACAGTTGCAGAAAAGAATGATTGAACTTTGCAAGCTCTTTAGCTCTGGGTTGATGAGTGGATGTTTGGTGGCTTTGTGAAATACAGCATGGGGCTGAGGAAGGGAAGCACAGGATATGACATCAGCCCTTCAAGGTAGGCTAGCCTAGGATGCCCATTGTGAATGCTAAATATTATTTTTATTGCCTGCAGCCCTCGAACTGTAACCATCATTGAGCAAAACCTTTGTTGCTAAGTAAGACAGTTAAGTGAATGTTCTCCTATTTTACGATCTTTCTTGCCCCAGTTGTTAAGTTAAGCACTGCGGGTATTAAGTGAATCACATGGTTGTAAAGTGAATCCAGCTTCCCCGTTGACTTTGCTTGTCAGAAGGTCGTAAAAGGGGATCACATGACTCTGAGACATTAATAGGAGTCAGTTGCCAAGCATCTGAATTTTGATCATGTTATTATGCAATGGCCGTAAGTGCAAAAAATGGAAATTAGTCAATTTTTTTTCAATGCCGTTGCAATTTTGAATGGTCAGTAAACAAACTATTGTAAGTCGAGGACTACCTCTATAAGGTTATAGTACCCAAATCTTGCACATCCTCTCCAGTGGTGGTATTCAGCCGGTTCGCACTGGTTTACACGATCCGGTAGCAAGGATTTGGCCTGGGTCGCCAAACCAGTAGTAAGTTCTGGATGGCCACACCCCTGACCCGGTCGCCTGATCACCGCTGGGTTGCTTGCCCTACTCACCTGATGCTCGCTCACCCCGCCCACCTGACGCTCGCCCCTTTAGGTATTTCTTTCCTTTTTTCCCTTCCAACAGTCAGCTGTTCATACAATCAGCCGTGCCGGGATTCCCCTTGCTGAGGTCCAGAAAGGTAAAAAATGGAGGGAGGGGCTCAGTTCCTCCCTCTCCATATTTTGCCTTCCTGAGCCTCAGAGGAGCCTTCTGGGAGTAAAAACACCCCCCCTCAGAGGCTCTTCTTCGGCCCAGAAGGCCCAAAAAATGGGTGGGGAGGATAACTGCAAAAATAAAGGCATGCCCACCCAGTCACATGGCCATGCCCACTTAACCACATCCACCAAGCCACACCCACAGAACCGGCACTAAAAAAAAATTGAATCCCAACACTGCTGTTCTCTTTATTTTCATGAGAACTAGCAAGGATCTTATCTGGGACCCTTTCTTTTTACAATAGATTTTTTAAAATAAAGATGATCATGTATGAAATAAAAATGAAAATAAGGCTAATAGGGAAAGAAAAATAAGAGATAAGAGGGAAGCGGAAAAAAAACATGGACTTCCAACTTTCTTGAGCGCAGTTAAAGAACACTCTAAAGTCACAACCTCAAGTTTTTAATTTTAGCAACATAATGAATGTCTATAAAAGTCGCAGTGGCACAGTGATTAGAGTGCAATACTGCAGGCTCCTTCTGCTGATTGTCAGCTGCCTGCAATTTGGCGGTTCAAATCTCACCAGGCTCAAGGTTGACTCAGCCTTCCATCCTTCTGATGTTGGTAAAATGAGGACCCAGATTGTTGGGGGCAAGAGGCTGACTCTCTAAACTGCTTAGAGTGGGCTGTAAAAGCACTGTGAAGTGGTATATAAGTCTGCTCTTACTTGGGAAGGAAGGGAGGGAGGGAGGAAAGGAGGCATAGTGGCAGAATGGTTAGAATGTAGTTAGAATGCTCATATTATTATTAACACCTTATTAGACTTTAATTATAAATTCACATCATTCTTGTCGAGCAAATCTCAGCTTTTACATGACCTAATACGTAATATCATTCAATTCATTATAATCAATTGTAACAGATTATTACCTTATCCTTACTATTATGTTATATTTATATTATAATATATTTTATTTCCCTATTTTCTTATTTAGCCATTGATAAAATAAATCCCAAATTTTATAATATTCTTTATCTTCTTGCTCTCTAATTGCTAATGTCAATTTACTCATTTCTGCACATAAGTTTTTTTTTCCTTTATAATTTTCCTCGAACAGATTGAATTTGTCCAAGAGCTTCCCAAAACAGCAGCTGGAAAAATTAAACGGAGTGTCTTGCGGAAACAAGAATGGAGTGAAGTCAAACGCCGGCTTGACCTTCCCAAATAAAACATCTTTCCATTCTCTGCTGTCCCATTTTCATTCATTGTATTATTCCAAGCCAACTGATCCCATGCTAGAAGGTTTTAAGTCCAATTTAGGGTCGTTGGTGAGTGGCATTCAAAAGACTTGAGCTGTTCTTATAATTACAGATTGACATGGAAAAAGATGATATGATTTGATTGATTTGATTAATTTGATTTTTCATGACAGAGAAGAACAGCAGTAATAGAGAACATCTTCTTTTAGGCATGGATTTAATGACATGTAGTCCCCAACTTACAACAGTTGGTTTCGTGACTGTTGAAAGTAACAATGGCACCCAAAAAAGTGACTTATGACCGTTTTTCACACTTACAACCATTGCAGCATCCCCGATGGTCACATGAACAAAATTCAGACGCTTGGCAACTGACTCATATTTACGACGATTGCAGTGTCCCAGGGTCATGTGATTCCCTTTTGTGACCTTCTGACGACAAGCAAAGTCAATAACTTTTATAACACAAAAGTAACTCAACTGCAGTTAACAACTGCAGTGATTCACCTTAACAACCATTGCAAGAAAAATGGTAAAATGGGGCAAAACTCAGGTAACAAATGTCTCACTTATCAACAGAAATTTTGGGCTCAGTTGTGGTCATAAGTTGAAGACTTATGGCACTCTTTTTTCTAAGATGAAATCAATTTCCTGAATAGTTTGATGAGCTTGTGGGCTAATAGCCAATACAAAATAAACAATGAAACTGTCATTTCATAATGACAGTTTCAAATAATCAAGAAAGTCCAAAATCTCACGAAAAGCTCCACAACTCTATTTCATTTTAAGTTAAAAAGACACTTTTAAATACATTAAAATTTGGAACAGCCTGCTCATCTTTTTCTTCAGTTGATTCCAACCTCCTTACCTTTCTTCCTTCTTTCCCTCTCTTTCTCTTTTCCTTCCTTCACTCCCTTCCTTCCTTCTCTTTTTCTCCTTTCCTCTTTTTCTGTCCTTCCTTCACTCTTTCCCTTGTTTCTTTGTTCTCTTTTTCTTTTCCTCCCTCCCTCCCTTTCCTCCTTCATTCCAACTTTCTCTCCTCCCTTCTTTCATTCTTTCTTCCTTCCCTGTCTTTCTCTCCTTCCTTTTTCTTTTTCTTCCTTCTTTCTCTTTTTCTCCTTTCCTCACTTTCTGTCCTTTCTTCACTGTCTCTTGCTTCTTTGTTCTCTTTTTCTCTTCCTCTCTCCCTCCCTTTCTTCATTCCATCTTTCTTTCCTTCCTTCCTTCTTTCATTCTTTTCCTTCCTTCCTTCCAACATCTGCCTCTCCCAGGACCTTAGGAAATACTTGATAGGTAAATACAAATGACAAATTCAGTCTGAACACCTGGCTGACTGTGTGACCAACCACAGTAATTACATTCATCACAAATTTCACCTATTCAATTGCTTTTGAATCATAAATACTATCAGCCACATTCATGCTTGTAATTTTAGTTAATTTGGGATATACTAGCTGTAGTTTTATTTTCCCCCCTCTGATTTTAATGCCTTGTTTTAGTATAACTCAATGATATTGCAAAAAAACAAAGTGAGCCTTCTCATTGTAGCATGTAAAAGTTGATTAAAGGAATAAGTTTAAATGCAGCTTTAGAAGTAAATGTTTAGCACATTAAAAAAATTAAGCAGCTGCTATTATTGTTTGAACAGTTGAGTGGATGTTTGTATTCTTCCACCCTATTTCTAATTCCTACCCTTCCTTTATTGTCTAGTCTGCAAAAAAAAACCCACCTTTTTTAAAAACAAGGTTTGTCTATACTCATGACAGAATAAGATGCAATAAAGATCTAAGGAATCTTGTCAGACCATCCAGGTTATCACTCCTCTGGAAGACATAAACCTTGAATTGTCTGAGTTAAAATTATTGCATAATTCAGTGTTCTGCCAGTAACCATTGGAAAAGCATGAAAGAGGCAGGGGGGAAGAGAAAGCTTTGTTGAAGGATTGAAATCCAAGGTCCCAAAAGACTGAATTACCTTGCTACGTTGGAAACAAAAAATCAAGCTTCAAAGATGGATGTCCAGAACTAATGGGACAAATTTAAATTTCCAAGACATCTGACCCTTGAACTCAAGAGATGGACTTAGCAAAAAAAAAAAATCAAGATAACCAGAACTTTATGTGTTCTTTGCTGTGTTTATTTTTGGGCCAGAGTTCATAGTTTTCTCCTTTGAAAGGAGGAGTCAATTTTAGGATAATATTTTACAAGCACATCAGTTATTAAAGGAAAGACTTGGTGAGCAGTTTTGGAACCATGGAATTATATCTAAGGGGTACCTTGTCCAGTTAGTTTTCTCCAAAGAAAACGGAGTTACATTTTGAAACAGCCAGACAACTTGGAAAGGCAACCAACATTACAAAGAATTTTCACAAATTTTGAGTTCTCCAACCAGATTCTTCGAAACTAGCACATCTTGCAGGTCAGTTTATGTGAGGATCAACCTCATGTTCCATGTTCAGCTTGAACCAAATTGCAAATTTAGTTCTGTCTTCCCGCCTATTGTTTAAGTTATAAAGTGGGTTAATAGTAGCATGCCCTCTGGGGAAGGACTAGCTTCCTGAGTTAAAATGTTCCTTCCCCAAATTGCTCCCAAATCTTCAACAGGGCATTATCAATGTTAGCTGAAATGATGCCATCCAGTTGTTGTTGACTCTTAGCAGCCGCAGAGAAAGGCTTTCTTCAAAAGTCCCAACTTGGTCTCTCAACTCTTCCCCTTTTTATGTACATTTTTAAAAAGGGATACAGAAAACAGAAAAAACAAATTAATATAAAAGGAAGGAAAGAAGGAAGGAAGGAAAGAAGGAAGGAAATGGATGAGGGAAGAAAGGAAGGAGGGAAGAAAGGAGACGGGTAAGAAGGGGAAAAAAGAGAGGGGGAGGAAGGGAGGGAGGGGATGGATGAGAGAAGAAAATGGGAGGGAGGGTTCAATTTCCTTTGCAAATATAAGTACAATTACAAAATTGTCTCTTAATCAATGAGGTCACTTTTTTCAATTATCCTTTTTTCCCTCTAATCCTTAAAACCCATGTCATAGGTGCATTATTTTCCATTTCATGCCAAGTCTATAAAGGATGGGCAGCCAGCCATAAATGTAGATGATGTTCATTTAGCAAGTTTCATCATCTTCATCAACCATTTCCTCCATTGTGGATATGCTTGAATCCTCCCACTGTTGAGCATGTGGAAGAAAAGAAATGATTCTGGATTCGGTTGTATTTTAAATCTCCAAAATCTTCTGAATTAATATATATGTATTTGTGTCTGTATTTTCTTTTTGGCTTTTTTTTTATACACGCACCAAACATGATAAACCACATCCCTTCATTCTCTTGAGTCTTCAACACTTTCAACAGCAAACATGTTTATTTGACAGGATGATTATAAAAACTTGCAACAAGAAATACTTCTGGAGAACTTTGATTTCCCTGCTGATTTTGATACTATGGTCTTGTCCTTTTTAATCTCCTTCAGTCTTGCAGATTAAGTCTCTGGAAGCTAATATTGGCTAACACCATTGCATTTCCCCCACTTTTTCCCAGCCATGAAAACTTCACTTGCTTTCTACACAATAAGGAAAAAGATCCCTACATTATTTCCAAGGTGTTCCAGATATCTCAGCTCTCCTATATCTGCACAGTACAAAGCTATAAGCCAGGGACAGGACCAACTACCAGAGTATTTTAACTTTGCCAGTGACGTGCTGGATAAATGGACTCAAATAGAAAAGGTAAAAAATATTGCCTCTTTTTAATCAGGTCTTTCTTTGTTTTAAAAGCATTGCCATCACCCTGAATGGGCTTTGCAACACAAACACTTCATGATTTTCTTGCAGACGTTTCATTACCTGGCTAGGTAACCACATCAGGGCTGGAAGGGAGAGGGGTTTGTAGAGAAGAGGAGGAGAGGAAGGAATATGGGGTCCTTTCTGAGCTTGCTTGTTTGTCTTGCAGATGTCTCATTACCCAAACTAAGTAACATCAGCAGTGCTAGGTGATGACGCTACCTTGTTTGGGTAATGAAACATTTGCAAGAAAACAAGCAAACTCAGAGAGCACCAAGAACCCCTCAAGTAATTTGATATAAGAGGGGTGGCAAATAAAACAGATAGATGATAGATAGATAGATAGATAGATAGATAGATAGATAGATAGATAGATAGATAGATAGATAGATAGATAGATAGATAGATAGATAGATAGATAGATACTGTAGACAGACAGACAGACAATAAAATCATCATTTATGACCTTCCCAGCTGGCTTCTGACAATGAGGGAAGCTGGATGTGTTTAATGACCACATGATCCTGTTGTGATTCTCTTAACAATCATGATGAAAAAAAAAGTCTAAAATTGGGCGTGACTCCCTTAACAATCACTTTGCCTAGCAATAGAAACGCTGTTCCCAATTGTGGTTGTAAGTCGAGGGCGATCTGTAGCTGCCACCAGGAATCACAGCCTCATTCGGAATAGGTCTATGACAATTTGCCATGTCCAACTCGCCACGGGACAAAAATTACACCAACATCAAAGAAAGCCTAGAATCATTAATGAAAGGATGCAAAAGGAGAGACAGAATGAAATGGGAGGGACCAAAATTAATATATATATATATTTTAATTTATTTCAAATGATTAAATTGAATTATTCAATTATCCTGCGGTGAATTGTCCCACAGTAAGTTGGCCATGGCAACTTAGCCTACAGTGAATTGTCCCATTCTGTTGTGGTTCACTGGCAGCCTGTGCAGACAGCAGCGGAATCAGACAGTGGGGAAGAACTGGGACCAGTCCGGGAGTCTGGAGAGGACTCAGATGAGGGTCCTGCGTCTGATGCAGAGATGGGGTGAGGACCAACTGGGAGTGGGGTGCTGCCTCGGGAGCCTTTGGAGTCTGGCAGCAGCAAGGCAGAGGACCCAGGGGAGGCAGTTCCCAGTGCGCGTATGTGCAGAGCTGCTAGAAGGAAGAACAGCTAAGACAAAAGGGGTGACTCGGGAGTAAGGCTGGGAGGTGATTGCCCCTCCCATAAGGGATAAAGGACAGGCAAAGGTGAAAAAAACCTTTGCATGAAGCAAAGTCATTTGTTCTGTTCGGATTAATCCTTGAAGCTCTGTGTGGATTTCGTACTTCGGTTGGTTTTTTATAATTCATTTGGCACTCTAGTTGTTGGCAGCAATTCAAAGAAAAGAAAGGTGGGTGCTCAGTTTGAGGGACTGTTTGGACTCATTATGGGCTGGGAATGAAAATAATTCCCAGTGTTGAAATAAAACAAGAGTTGTTTTAACGAAGCGTGTGCTTAATTACGGAAGCCTTGGTCAGAACACATTCTCATTTGGAATATGGACAGAGGATATTGAACTAAACTAGCAGTCCAAAATCAGCTACCACATCGGTTTCTGTCCATCAGGCTGTGCTTGCACAGAAACGTTTAATATTGATGCAGTTTTAAGAGAAGAGTAAATATGTGTCTCTCTGCTTTGTGGGGATCCATTTTGTAGAATGGAAAAAGATTGCCCAACCCAGCCCTGTGGTGGATCAATGGAAGAGGAGGTGAGGTCAGATGGAGCTTTGAAGAGATGGGGCTCCACTCCAGGAAAGTGGCCAATATCCTCACCGACCAATGTGGACTACGCAAAGGTGACAGAATCCTGGTCATTCTCTCCCGGATTCCGGAATGGTGGCTGATGATCACGGCTTGCATTAGGACAGGTCAATTTTTTTTAAAAAAAATCATTTTATTTGTTTTATTTGTTAAATTGATTTGCTGCCTGTCTCACCTATTCTAGGTGGCTTACAAGAATAATAAGGAAGACATGAAAAGAGTGCAAACAAAACAGAAGTAAAATAATTGTAGGAGGTGACCAGGCTGAGCCCAAGAGAGTCCCTTCGTCTCTTCCAGTGCACCTTGAATTCCTCTGATTCATTCATTCATTCATTCATTCATTTGCCAAATAGAAATTATCTATCACCAATTGGCTTTGACCAAGAGTGGTGTGGTGGCCTAGAGATGTTGCTCTCATCTCACAATCAGGAGGCTATGAGTTCAATCCTAAGTAGAGGCAGATATTTCTCTCTCTGGGCACGATGAGAATATATCTGCTGAAAAAAACTCCGCATCGGCAACAGGAAGAGCATCTGGCCAGTAAACACTCAGCTCCATTCAGTTGCCCAGACTCCACCCCGCAAGGGATTATGGGCAGTAGTGGTGTGCTACTGGTTCGGCCCGGTTCTGCTGAGCTGGTAATGACAATGATCAGTGGAGACTGACAAAGTGCATGTTTGGCGCATGCAAAGTGTGTGTATTCATGCAAAGCGTGCCCACCAAGCTACGCCCACCAAATTGGTGGTAAACATTTTTGAATCCCACTACTGATTATGGGGTCATTAAATGGAGATGATAATGATGAATTTGCTTTGACTATGAGTAGTACAGACTCCCTACCTTATCAACATTTGCAGGAATTGTGGCTATCCCAGCAACATCGCAACTAACTGCTCAGGACATTGAGTACCGACTCCAAGCTTCGGGAGCCAAATGCCTCATCACTACAGAGGCCTTAGGATCTGCAGTGGATTCTGTTGCCCCACGGTGTACCTCTCTCAAAACCAAGCTGCTGGTGTCTTCTGAAGGCAAGCGAGAAGGATGGCTGAACTTTGATGAGCTACTCAGGTGAGCATCTTGGAGAGTTTATTTCTCAGGATGCACGATCGTGAATTGATGAGCTATATCCTTCCTCATGTGGTGACCTTTCCTTGATGGAGTCTGAAATAAACACACCAAGAGGGCAGTTTGGTTTTAGCCTGACTGTCTAAAAAAATCCCCCCTCCCCAAGTTACATGATTTTGAGGTCCATCTAGATTTACGCTGGAGGACAGATAGTCCTTAAGACCGCAATTGTGAATTGTGAAAGTGAACTGAAAGACCACAGAGTGAATTGGGTGGTCCTTAAGCAAATCTGGCTTCCCCCCTTGACTTGGTTTGCTGAAAAGTCTCAAAAGGTGACCTCAACAGTCATAAATATATGTCAGTGGCCAAGCGGCCAAACTCATTGCTAAACAGATGGTTGTTTAGGCCGACCTATATATCAAGAGCGATGTTCTCAAACAAGAAATATACTGAAGATGGGAGGAAAAATCCAAAATTAGAACCCCTGTTTTCCATGAAGACACTTCAAAGTTCAATCCATAGCAACTCTAAATAAGGATCAGTAACCTTAGTTAAAAGTGTTAACGTGTTTAAAAAGAAAGAGTTTCTTCAAGCCAGAATATTAACAGAGGGATAGATGAATAAATAACCAGAAATAACCAATATGATAACCAGCAATATTATTATCATATGGGGTGGGGTGGGGGTTGAATGTGGCTGCTTCAATAATCTGACTTCCTAATGCGTTTCAATTGCTGGGATGTTATTTATTACACAGAGAGGCACCTGCCAACCATACTTGTGCGAAAACCAAGATGAATGATCCCATGTTGGTTTATTTCACCAGTGGAACCACTGGGGCTCCCAAGATGATTGAACACACCCAAGGGAGTCTGGGATTCAGAACCCTCATTAGCCAAAGGTAGGAAAGAAGGTCCCTCAAAATCCCAGTGAAAATTCATTATGGTGAATTCATTGTTAGGGATATTGGATATTAAAAATAATAGAAAAATATATAATTATTCCTCATTATAATTAAGTGATACGGTTATGTTCAGAGGCTTTGGGTGAGCTGATTTTAAATATGGCTGCTTAAAAAACAAATGCAAAAGTTTTAGATATAGGAATATCATAGAATTGTAGGGCTAATTGGGACTTTGGAGGTCTCTAATCCAACCTCCTGCTCAAACAGGAGACCTACACCATTCCAGTCAAATGGTTGACCAGTCTATTTTTGAAAACCGCCCATGATGGAGCACCCACAAACCCAGGAGGAATGAAATCTAATGAACAAACATGGGCTACTCACTAACCTCCAGCCTAACGTAGCATACATGGTGATAATGATGATTAACGTGAAGAAGCTTACATGAACTGAAGTCTTCGAAAGTCCTTCTAGAGAAAAGCATAACACATGAAAAAAGCATGCAAGCAGCTATAAGATGCCAACCATTCAAGGCCATATCTTTGAATACAACTTGTCAATCATTGAGTCAAACTCATCACATTGAATGTCTGTCCACTGTTTAGTTGATTTCAGTGCCAAATGATAAGAGGTCAATTCCATTCCATCAATTTCATCAGAGGTCAATTCCATTCCATCGATTCCATTCCTTCAGTTTCCATTCAGGGTAATATTCAGTGGTTGGCTTTGTGGACCATCAAATTGCTGCCCTCAATATGATCGTCAGCATTCCAGAAAACCTCCAATCTAACAAATAACTCAGAGACAGACATCTTCTCAAAAGTTCTGTAAACTGGCATATCTGGGGAATCCCGAATCTGAAACTTCCAGGCTTCCTGGCAATAAGTAAAAATTACAAATCCACCCCCTGCATCCATCATCACATCACATGCCCCAATCACCATCCTTCCCAACTTGAGACTTCCCCTCACTTATGCACAGAATAACATGACCTTGACTTACAAAAAGAATGTTATTATGTCTAACCACATACATCCCAAGAAATTCCACCCTCCCACTTTCCCAGCTGGCTCAAGAAAGTGGCAGTGTGGAAGCTTCTGGCCTCAGTGTGGCTTCCAAAGCTGACAATGATTTTCTTTGTTTTATCAGATCCTGGTTGCACACAACCTCTTCAGACCTTATATGGAGCACAGCAGATACGAGCTGGGTAGTGGCTGCCCTGGGTTCATTTTTTGATCCATGGGTTTTGGGAACCTGTGTCTTCATCCATAACATACCAATGTTAGAGAAAACAACCATCTTAAGAGTAAGATGACATTTCTTGAAAAGAGTTTCTCATGCTTTTTTATTCATTGGCAGAACCTAAATGGCCACCTACCCAGTGGTGGGATTCAAAAAAAATTACTACCAGTTCTGTGGGTGTGACTTGGTAGGCGTGGCAGGAAAAGATACTGTAAAATCCCCATTCCCTCCCCACCCCATTAACCTGCTTTCCAGCTCCATTTTCCTGTGCAGGGCAACTAAAGAAGACTCAGCCAATCAGCTGGGACTCAGGAGACAGAGAATAGATGGGGGCGGGGCCAGTCAGAGGTGGGATTTGCCAGTTCTCCAAACTACTCAAAATTTCTGCTACCGGTTCTTCAAAACCTGTTGAATACCACCTCTGAACCTACCTCATATCCTAGGTAACTCACAACCAATATTTGAAGATTATTTGTCAAGTTCTAACCGAACTCCAACCTTGTTGAGTTGCTTGATACTGTATACTTAATTATATATTTATTGATATTCCACAATTCTGGATCACCCATCTCCTTCAAAGAGATACTCTATCTGGTGTACAGTACAGTATCAAAATATGAAACTGTATGAGAATGAAAATGTTAGAAATGGAATTTAAAATTAAAATTATAAAAGATTATAAATCTATAAAAAATATAAAAGTATAAAATGATAACATTTATAAAAGCACAAAAATATAAAATGATAAAATTTATAAAATTACAACATTTTATACTGTAAAACAATAGCAAATCATGAAAACTGCATGTCCCAGAAGTCAAGCTATACTCACAAGTATTTTCTTTTATGCTCCAGACCAAAAGATGCCCAGATACATCTCCCATTATGAGTACAGGTCAAGTACCTTGAACTTCACCTTTGTGTCTTATCATTTCTTTGCATCAGCTCATTTGTGCTAGAACCCAACTCAATTAGCCTAAATGTTGAATTTATTATCAACCCTTGGATTAGTTCAGTGTGTAATTCATGCACAACCTTTGATTGGCTTCTTATTGTGCACATATATTCTTTTTAGACTCTCTCCCAATTTCCGATCACTGCTTTCCTGAGTCCTCCTACCTTTTTTCGCATGTTCTTGAAGGAAGATTTCACCAGGTATGATGGGAAGCAACATTAAAAAAACTATGTTTATGCAAAGATGTACCTCCTTTCAGAACCCACTTTGAAGCTTATCATTCTAATCTGCTCCTGAGGGTCGATGGAAATCAGGAGAAGTTAACCTTGGATCATTTGTGAGAATGCAAAGATTCTAAGTTGATAACACACTGAACCCTGCCTCCCTAGTTTTGCTTACTCTTTTTCATGTTAGTGGTTCCTAAAATGAGCCTCATACTTCTAGCAGAATTCTTTTGATGCTTTGTTTATAACCTGCCCCAGAATATTAATGTCCACTTTCTTAATAATCTTGTGTATGCTCTCATTAAGTTACAAGTTCAAGAGTCTCCAGTACTGTATAAGTGGAGGGGAATCAATAAGTCTTGAAGTGATAGAAGAATGGAAGAACAAGACAGGACTGGACATCTATGAAATATATGGACAGACAGAAACTGTATGTTCTGTTCAATTTGTAATAACTTTCTCACAATTATTTTAAAACATTGTAAAACTCCCAGCTACCTCTAGAGCACTGTTCCTCAACCTCAACAGTTTTAAGATGTGCGGACTTCAACTCCCAGAATTCCCCACCTAGCATGGATGGCTGGGGAATTTTGAGAATTGAAATATATTGATTTTAACATTGCTGAGTTTGCGAAACACTACTCTAGAGGACAGAATATTGTTTTACCTGTAGAAGAGTAAAGAATTTTTTTTTATAATTGACATATCTGTAGTAGCTTGGTAGCTTTTGGCTTCTAATGTTTCATAAGTTTCCTACTGAGCAAATATTTTATGTTTTGGGACACTAAACTATAGACACTACTGAGGACAAAATAGACAAGTTGATTAGGAACCCAGTTCTAATTGTTTAAAATGATTTACTGATGTCACAAAATAACTGACAAGAATAAGCACGATGGGAATGAAATTACAGTCCTCTTCATACTTCTTTGTGAGTAAACCTATTGAAACAGATTTCTCTGTGAATGTGTGTGGGCCAAATTGTATGTGTTTCTAAAACCATGGGAAAAAAATGAGGAGGCTGTGTGTGTTTGTGTGTATGTGCATGTATTTCTTACAAAGTAATTTTCTTTTGTATAGGGATCGATTTGTTCAGTTTCCAAAGAAATGAAAATTAAGCCTGGCACAATGGGAAAAGCCCTTTTTCCTTATGATGTCCAGGTTGGTATTTTCAATCTTCTTTGTATTAATTTTCAAATTAAACACATTCAGCCTATCAAACTGGATTACAGGTAGCCAGCCAGAGGTGGGCTGCTGGGGACACTCAGGGGCTCAGGAGAGCCGCCTAGCTAAGACTCTGCGGGGCTCAGAGAGCCCCCAATAAATTCAGAAAGACAAGCAGCAAGGGAAAACTCTTCATAGGCTGAATTGAACTTCTGGACATTCTGCCAAGAACATTTCACACCTTGTAAAAATGTTACAAGCTAGATAAACAATCCACTCAGCGCTTGTCATGGAGAGCCATGGAGAAAATCAAATAACATAGCCACTAGCCTCCGAGGAGATTAATCCCCAAATAATAAGAATTATGTAACTCACCAGAAACTCCACCAAGACTCCAAGATCCCTCTCACAGTCGCTGCTATTAAGCCTGGTTTCACCAAGTATTTTATTTAAGTATTAAATGCACGAAATAATAAACAAAATTTTGGTATATATCTTTTTTTAGGTAATTAGGGCAAAGAAGTGATGTTGTATTGGCCACACCCACCCAGTCACATGCCCACCCAGCTAGTCATTAGAGCAGAGAGCCCCTTGTTAAAAAATTTGAAGCCCATCCCTGTAGCCAGCCTTCAACCTGCGACCATAATTGAGCTCAAAATTTCCACAGCTAAGTGAGACAGTTGTTAAGTGAGTTCTGCTCCATTGGATGAGCTTTCTTGCCAAGGTTGTTAAGTGAATTCCTGCAGTTGTTAAGTTAGGGACGCGTTGTTCAGTGAAGCTAGTTTTCTTTGTGTCCAGCAGTCACCCCCTCTTAAATCATGAGTCTCAAGCCAAATTTCCAAAACTTCAAAAGG
Organism: Laticauda laticaudata; assembly: GCA_004320025.1. NCBI lineage: Eukaryota > Metazoa > Chordata > Lepidosauria > Squamata > Elapidae > Laticauda > Laticauda laticaudata. The sequence continues at coordinate 403,585 of BHFT01036053.1, read as the reverse complement.
ATTTATTGGGAGTTAACATGCTGGCATTGCCTGTGTGCAGCTGACTCTGAGACACATCATTCATTGTCACCCTTGATCCTGGTTTTCCTCCCACCCCCTGGGTGTATCATAATTCATATTCAGCAATGAGACACATCCATAGCCAAGAGTCATCAATCATGCTCTCCAGTTCTAATTTTATGCAACAGAAACTTCAGTCACCTAGTGACTATCTTTGAAAACATTTATGGAATGCAATTTGCAAGCTGCTGCACTGCTACCCCCACCCTTTCTGTTGGCAACTCTAAAAAGACTGTAGAAATATTTTATGAGTTGAAACTTTGCTTGTCAGAAGGTTACAAAAGGGGATCCCATCACCCTGGGAGACTCCAACCATCATAAATACAGTTGTCAAGCCTCTGAATTTTGATCACGTCATACCAGAAACTTATAGTAAGGATAAGATATATTTAATTATCCATGTAGTAACCCCAGCTAGAATTGTATTTGCACAAAACTGGAAAAATGAAAAGTTGCCGACAGAAGAGGCTGTAATAAGGGAAATACTAGAATGTGCAGAAATGAACAGATTAACACTTGCAATTAAAGAGAAGGAACCACCTGAATATTATCAGACATGGGGATTATTTTAATTAATGGCTAGAGAAAAACTGTGAAAGCTAGAAATAATTATTAGACCACTAAATACAGAAAATATGTTAATAGAATTGAATACGTAAAGAAGATAAATGTTATAGTTATAGAAATAATTTGTATACTAATATGATATGAATATGATCAGAATAGAGAATTAATATTAAAATAAGGAACATGGTTTTAAAATGTAATTGTTATGGCACAAGACATTTGTAACCAGATGACACACCGTTAAATGGAAAATGAATTGAACATAAGTGTTTTCAATAAAATAAAAAAATTTAAAGTTGAATTTTGATCACATAACCATGGGGATTGTACAACAGTCATAAGTCACTATTTTTGAGTGGTGTCATAATTTTAAACAATCATTTAATTGGTAGTTGTAACTCAGAGATTTTCTTTATGTATGTTGAGAGTATTTACATCAAGGCAAATTCCTGTGTGTCCAATCACACTTGGCCAATAAAGTATTCTATTCTATTCTATTCTATTCTATTCTATTCCCTGTATATCCAGATAAAAGCCAGTGGTTGAGTGACTTTTTTCCCCCCTAGATTGTAGACCAAGAAGCCAATATTTTACCTCCTGGAAAAGAAGGTGAAATAGCGATCAAAATAAAACCTGAAAGACCCCTTGGTTTCTTCACTCGGTACATTGTAAGTAAATCTTGGGAAAATCCCTGTATTCTCGGGAAGCTCCTTTATTTAATAGAAATTGCAGAATGTGTCACAATCGTCCTTAATTTTACTCATAGTTTTTAGAATTCTTAATCCCACCCTGCAAAAAAAAAAAAAAGTCCCAGATATGTCTAAAGCACAGGCATCCAATCTTGGCAACTTTAAGACCTATGGACTTCAACTCCCAGAATTCCCCAGCCAGCCATGCTGGAATTCTGGAAGCTGAAGTCCACAAGTCGCCACAGGTGGATATCCCTGGTCTAAAGGAACAAGACTTGACTGAGGAATTCTGGGAATTGAAGTCCACAAGGCTTAAGGTTGCCAACATTGGACACCCTTGGTCTAGAGAATAAATTAGATTGGGTCCTTTTCATTGTTTGGGGAATACATCTTTACTAACCCATCACAGTGGCCAATGAAACACTCCCTAAGGACTTTCATTGAAGTAGTAGTTATATGCAGTGGTGGTATTCAAATTTTTTTACTACCGGTTCTGTGGGCATGGCTTGGTGGGCGTGGTGTGGCAGGTGTGGCATGGCTTGGTTGGCATGGCTTGGTGGGCATGGCAGGGGAAGAATACTGCAAAATCCAATTCCCACTCCACTAACCTGTTTTCCAGCTCCGTTCTCCTATGCAGGGCAACCAAAGAAGATGCAGCCGATCAGTTGGGACTCAATGGGAGGCAGAGAACAGATGGGGGTGAGGCCAGTCAGAGGTGGGATTTGCCAGTTCTCCGAACTACTCAAAATTTCCACCACCAGTTCTCCAGAACTGATCAGAACTGGCTGAATACCACCTCTGGTTATATGGCTAATTGTATGCTTCTGAAATGTTCTCATCAGGATACACCTGAAAAAACAGCCGCCACAATACATGGGGATTTTTTCCTCACTGGAGACAGAGGAGTGATGGATGAAGATGGCTACTTTAGGTTTATCGGACGAACTGACGATATCATCAACTCATCTGGGTTGGTTTCCTTTCTGTGGGTTGTTTTTTTATAGCTTCGCACTCCCGAGTTAAGAGAAGCTTCCAATTTGGCCAACGTTGAGCGCTAAATCTCAAAATGTCACTGACAAACCAAAGCTCTGTTTAAAAAAACAACAACAGCTGAACCTGGGTTTTCTTCAGTACCAAGATCTACCAATGTGGCCCACCTGGATTTTTCATCCATCTGTACGTTCTCATGATGTTTCCACTGAGGTCAGACCCTGAGTTAGAATTTGAACGGGGGATCTGAGCTGAGATGAAAAGTTGCGCGCGCATGCAATTTACACCATGCTGAGCTGCACAGACAGCTGAGCAGTGCTCTGTAGGTGGATGAGCCAAAACAGCAGCAGACACAGAACTGGTTCTGTGTCTTCTGCTCTTCAGAACTACCAGGGTGGGATTCAATTTTTTTAACAACTGGTTCTGTGGGCATGGCTTAGTTGATGGGCGTGGCTTGGTGGTCATGTGACTGGGTGGACATGGCTTGGTGGTCATGTTACTGGCTGGGCATGGTCAGCATCTCCTCGCCTGGCCTCTTGTGACTGTGGGGATGCTGCAACAGTCGTAAGTATGAAAAATGGTCATAAGTCACTTTTTTCAATGGTCACTCCACACAAGCAAAGTACCAGCAAAGGAGGGGAAAAAAACTCCAGAGAAGTTCCTGGGACAGGAAGTCTAGTCCTGCCAAGAATGTAATAAGAGTTAATGGAGAGGCAATTTCTGGAAGCAACACCAGAATGTTTCCTTCCTGCCTTCCTTACAGGATTAGGCCAGGAATTTCTTCTAACAACCGGTTCTCCGAGCTGCTTAGAATGTTAACAACCGGTTCTAGCAAATGGGTGCGAACTGTAGCATCCCACCCCTGATCCCACCCCTGCCTGCGGGTCATTAGCCCACATCAGTGGTCTTTTTCCCCCAGTAATTTGACCTTCTGAGAAGAAAACGCAACAACCTTCTCAGCAGGATAGGACAAATAGATAGTCCTTTTTTGAAAAAAATGCTTTATTTATACATTTTTCTTTAGTAAACATAAACACTCAACATCAACATGAACAGCGTGCTGTCTGGGTACAGTTAATTTTGAATAATAATAATAATAATAATAATAATAATAATAATAATAATAATAATAATAATAATAATATTNGGTACAGTTAATTTTGAATAATAATAATAATAATAATAATAATAATAATAATAATAATAATAATATTCATAAGAATAAGAACAATAACTTGGTCGATACCCCGGAGGCTCTGCCAGTTAATAATATTTGTGATACATTTTTAAATATTCAGTTGATTGAGTTTCATGTTTAATGAATAAAGTATATAATAATAATGATGATGATAACAATCAACCATCAGTGCCAGTTAATATTTGTGATACATTTTTAAATGTTAACTGAGCTTCATGTTTAATGAATAAAGTATATAATAATTGCTTATCCATTCTATTAAACCTACATTGTATAGTTAATCATTCTCTTAAATTTTTGAGTTTCTAACTTCTGTTTCTATTAGTTAACCATTGGTAAAACGGCAGATGAAAGTGTAATAAAAAATATTGGAATGTGCAGAGATGGATAGATTAACGCTCAAAATGAAGGAGAAGGAAGAAACAGAATATTTTTTAACATGGGACATATAGATAGTCCTCGATTTACAACAATTTGTTTAGTGACCTTCAAAGTTACAATGGCACCGAAAAAAGTGACTTCTGTTTTTCACACTTATGACAGATGTGGTATCTCCGTGGTCACGTGATCAACATTTGGGCCCTTGGCAACTGGCATGTACTGATGGCTGTTGCAGTGTTCTGAGGTCATGTGATCACCATTTGTAACCTTTCTAGATGGCTTCTGACAGGCAAAGTCAATGGGGGAAGCCAGAGTCACTTAGCAAGTGCAGTGATTCACAACTGTGGCAGAAAAAAAAGAAGATGAGGCAAAACTCATTTAACAACTGCCTCACTGGAAATTGTTGGCTCAATTGTGGTTATAGCTGTAGTGGTGCAGTGGTCAGAGCGCAGTACTGCAGGTTACTTCTGCTGCCTGCCGGCTACCTGCGATTTGGCAGATTGAATCTCACCAAGTTCAAGACTGACTCAGCTTTCATCCTTCCAAGGTCGGTAAAATGAGGACCCAGCTTGTTGGGGCAAGAGGCTGACTCTATAAACTGCTTAGAGAGGGCTGGAAAGCACTGTGAAGCAGTATATAAGTCTGCTATTGCTTGGGAAGGAAGGAAGGAAGGAAGGAAGGAAGGAAGGAAGGAAGGAAGGAAGGAAGGAAGGAAGGAAGGAAGGAAGGGAGTTGTTTCAATCCAGTGTTGCAGGCTAATTCTATCCACTGCTAGAAGTTCGATCCTGATCGGCTCAAGGTTGACTCAACCTTCCATCCTTCTGAAGTCGGTAAAATGAGGACCCAGATTGTTGGGGGCAAAGAGGCTGACTGTAAACTGCTTAGAGAGGGCTGGGAAGCGGTATATAAATCCAAGTACTGTTGCTATAAGTCAATAACAACTTGTCATTCTTGATTGGGTGGATCTAGAAGGCAGAATATTGTCTACAGATTGAAGAGTCACTGCATACTTTATGTTCCAAATTTGCCCATCCACAGCAGATTTTTAGGACCATTTGCCTCTAGCTTATAAAGGTATACATTTCCCCAGTACTGACGGCTTTCAATCCCTTTTTTCCTAGGTATCGTATCGGACCATATGAAGTGGAAAATGTACTCTTGACACATCCCGCAGTAGCAGAAGTTGCTGCCATTAGCAGTCCCGATCCAATCAGAGGAGAGGTAAGAAGGCCAGAAATAATCTCTACCCACTAACATTAAGTTGGACTTGAATCCAAGCTTTGTAAATGGTATTTATTCCTTTGTTTTAATTAGAGTCATATTTGGCTTTTCTGCCAGACGTTCAAGGTGGCAAGACTAGCATTCCTTCCTCCAATTCTATTTCCCCTCTTCCCCCCAAAAAATTACCTTTCATCATGACAGCTGAGATTGAAAGAAAGTGAGAGACCCAGAGTCACTCAATGAGGCTTCATGGTTGAAGTTGGGTCCGTCTTAGAGCTCATGGTTCAATGCCTTAACCACTGTGCCATTCTGCCTCTCAGAGTTGATGGAGGTTGTAATACTGAATAGAAATCTACTATTTTGGAAAGTTTGTTCCGTCGTGCTGGGAAAAATCAGATTTGGATAACTTCCATCTATTTTAGTCAGTATGAAATGAACAGAACTGAACTTGGGGGAGTTTCTAAATCATAGAGTAGAGTAGAGTAGAGTAGAGTAGAGTAGAGTAGAGTAGAGTAGAGTAGAGTAGAGTAGAGTAGAGTAGAATAGAATTCTTTATTGGTCAAGTGTGATTGGACACACAAGGAATTTGTCTTCAGTACATAAGCTTTCAGTGTACATAAAAGCTATAAGTGATAAATCATGATCATAGTCATCATAAAAACACATTTATATCTAAATCCTAAGTGATAGTCATAGGACACTAAATAAGCAATCAACATAAGTCATATTGGGAAACTAAATAAAATAATATAAATTGTAAAGATCATGTGCTTAGGATCTAAATCATGTGCTAGCTTTGTAAGATTCCTCTGAAATGAAAACTTGAACCTTTTACCTTGGGAAGAAAGATGGTCTAAATAGAATATATGATATTGTATTCCTTGTATCTGTTATTCTGTTATTTTCTTCTATAAATGCACCCTGGAATTTACTTTCCGAGAATTTTAGAAAGTTTGAGAAGTGATAGGAAACATTAAAAAAACCACCAATCATTGTTTTGGGGTACTTGGGAATTTTCCATCTCTGCTTTTTAGGTAGTAAAGGCGTTTGTGGTGTTGTCTTCGGACTACGCAACACACAACAAGGAGAAATTAATTATGGAACTTCAGGAACATGTGAAAAAAATGACTGCTCCTTACAAATACCCAAGAAAGGCAAGTATTTATTCCTACTGTATATTGGAAGTGTGCTGGAAAAAAAATGAATATTCATATGAATATGAATATGAGCATCCTTATTGCTCCCAATGGTACAGAATTGAAAATAGAATATTAGAATAATAGGGTTTAGAAGGGATCTTGAAGGTCTTCCAGTCCAATTCCTTGCTTGATCAGGAGACCCTATAAAATTCTGGATAAATGGCTGTCCAGTCTCTTCTTGAAAACCTCCAGTGATGGAGCACTCACAGCTTCCAGAGGTAAGTCATTCCACTGATGAATTGTTCTCACTGTCAGGAAAGTTCTGCTTGGTTCTAGATTGAGTCTCTCTTTAATGATCTTCCACCCATGGCTTCTTGTCCTGACCTCTTGCACTTTGGAAAATAAGTTGTCCTTTTTAGAACCCCTCAAAGATTGGAAGACTGCTACCCTATCACCCCTAATGCTTTTCTTTGTTTTCTTTCATATCTAGTCCCCTCAATAATAATGTGACAATATTGACATGATACATGTCCATTCATTAACAACTGACTTTATGAATGACAATGAATAAAATGTCAAGAGTTGCTTCTCCTTAAACAATTGTTCTGCTAATGATCTTTTCAAAATCCAATGACAAGATCTCCCTTCTTTGGAAACCTAGTCACTTGCTATATTTTTCTGATTTAATGACTACTTCAAAAAAAAAAAGAAAGAAATAAGACTGGTCTTTGCGATAGGAAACGTTGGCCGTTGCATACTCTCTGGAAAACTGGTTCACCTTCTTTTAGCAATCGAAGTCTCAGCGTTGATCTTCCAACCGATTTAAAGAGGCACTGAGTTGAAAAAATGGATCACAGAGTATTCGTCACTGATCAGTACTCAAGGTTGGAAAGACAACCTCATCAAGATCTACACTACATGGCCCTTGTTTTGCACATTTCTGTCTTTAATAGGTGGAATTTGTCCAGAAGCTACCAAAATCCCAAACAGGGAAGCTTCAGCGGAAGGAATTAAGAGACCAAGAATGGGGGCGAGTTTAAAATCTACAGAAAACTTGCTTTATCTCCACGTTTTCCTTTCATAGATGTGATCCAAAAACCTGTTACTCTCAAAATGACCTGTTCTTTGGCTTCACTTTGAGTGTTCCTGCTGAAACCTATAGATGCTATACATTAAAAGTAGTATTCCTTGAAACCATGTAGCAAGGAGATGTTGTTGAGCTGCGATGGCGCAGTGGTTACAATGCAGTACTGCAGGATACTTCTGGTGACTGCCGGCTATTAGCAATTTGGCAGTTTGATGCTCACCAGGCTCAAGGTTAACTCAGCCTTCCATTCTTCTAAAGGCCTTGTCACACTGCCCAACGGATGCAAAACGTTTGTAAAAAGGACACAGCGGACGAGAAAAATGTTCCATCCGTTGTTATCCGCTCTCAAAAGGGGCAAAAATTTGCATAAACAGAGCGGATAACATGGAAAGGAATGGATGGGGGGAGGACGCAGAGCAGATGGAAAGTGGATGCGAAACGGAAGCATCCTTTTGCATTCTCTAGGCATCCTCTAGACAACAGATGCAGAACGGATGTCCCCCGTATGCCTAGTGGATGCAGAACGGACGCGTTGGATACATTTTCCGCTCAAAAGTTTTGAGCAGCTCAAAATCTTTTGAGCGGATGAAATGTCAATAGACGGATGCTGGACGGATAGACAGGAAGCAAAACGGAGGCAGTGAGTACAGAATGGAAGCATCGCGTTAACCAACGGATGGCAAGTGTTTTTCTCCATTTTACATCCTCTTTCCATCCATTGCTGCAGTGTGACAGGGGCTTAAGGTGGGTAAAATGAGGACCCAGATTTTTGGGGGCAAGAGGCTGACTCTGTAAACTGCTGAGGCTTAGAGAGGGCTGTAAAGCACTGTGAAGCGGCATATAAGTCTAAGTGCTATTGGTATTGCTGATATCAAAATGAAAGAGAAACCTAGAGGAGTGGCCACCAGGGATGGGTTCCAGGGAGAGAGGTTTTTCTGCTGACTGGAGGAGCCATAGTTTCACATGCTGCCTGCGTACCACAGATGGGGCTTCACTTGTTTGCACAGTCTGATTTCTGGCATGCCATGATCCAGTGCTGGTCCACGGACCCGGAGTTGGGGACCCCTGATCTAGAGGACAAGTGGAATGGAGTAGGATGGTGCTGCACTTTCTGACTGGGGAAAACCAGATTCAAATCACCCTCCTAGATATTCTCTGGGTTCCCCTTTCTCAACCTAGAGACTCCCACAAGATGCTGGTTATTGTCGAGATACACAAAAGATCTCTGAGTGAGTTACCTTGAGGTCCTAGAGCAGGGATGTCAAACTTAATGTCACCGGCGGCCACATCAGGGTTATGTTTGACCTTTGGGGGGGGCATGGCCAGGATGGGTGTGGCCACCTCAGTGTCACTCATGGGGGGGGGCACCAGTGGCGGCCCGAGCGCTCTGCCAGCAAAAACAGGCTCCCGAGATCCGTTTCTGGCTGCGACAACCTCCTGCAACCCTCTGCCAGTGAAAATGGAGGTTGGGAGGGTTCTGTGTGGCCCTACCAAGCTCCATTTTCAGCTGCTGTGGCCTCCTGAAACCATTTGCCTGCAAAAATGGAGACCCCATGTTCCCGTTGGCAGAGGCACCACGGGCCANGCAGCAGCAGACCCCCCCTCCATTTTGGGGCCTTCTGGCCCTCAGGGAAGCCTCCTGGGGGGTGTTTTTCCTGCCAGGAAGTTTCCCTGGGGCCCAGGAATCATAACAACCGGTTCTATAGAACCAGTCCGAACCAGTAGAATCCCAGCCCTGCCTATGGGCCTTGAGTTTGACACCCCTGTACTAGACAAAAGGCAGGAGATAAATTTAAACATATCATCATTTCTCTCAGTTCAAGATCTATTTCCCCCAATTGGTGTGACAGCCCAACCAGACAACTACATGAAAAGAAAATTATCTCTATTGTAAGAATGTTGACCCTGCAAGCCTCTGGGCTAATCTTCACTTTGCATTTGTGGTATACCCATTAACCATCATTCAAAATTAGTCAGAATTATGTTAACAATGATACTGTGGGAGAACAACCCTGTTAGTATGAGCCTGGTACTAACACACTAACAAACTAAGCTAACAAGCCTTATTCCAAGACCTAAGATGCAGCTCCTGAAAATTCCTTCTGATTTATTAACCCTGAATGTTAGTTAGCAGGAAGCATAAATAGCAGAACTCACTTTCCGAAAGCACCAAGATATTTATATCCTGATTCACAAACTTCCATTTTATGATACCTGAACTGACCTCTTCTATTCTGGGGCTAGCTGTTCTGCCTTTTTCACAAAGGTGGTCAAAAGATTGGGAATCATACTAGGCCGTACAAACTCATACGTACTCGGTTCACAAATGATTAAGCTGATAGTTGGACATTGACAGTTCTACACATGAATGAGACAGCATTAATAATCTTAATACAGACAGGTTCATAGTACTAACACACTAACAGAGTGTTAGAGAAGATGGGTTCGAATAAAATGCTGACTCACGTGATTAAGGATTAACAAAGTTTACAAGGCTTAGTTTTTAAAAAGGTGAGCTAAGCAAAATCAACCTCCCTATCAGTGGTGGGATTCAAAACAATTTACTATGGGTTCTGTGGACAGGGCTTGGTGGGCATGGCAGGGGAAGGATACTGTAAAATGCCCATTTCTACCTCACTCCAGGGGAAGGATATACTGCAAAATCTCCATTCCCTCCCCACCCCGCTAACCTGCTTTCCAGCTCCATTCTCCCGTGAAGGGCAACCAAAGAAGACCCAGCCAATCAGCTGGGACTCGGGGGCAGAGAATAGATGGGAATGGGGCCAATCAGAGGTGGGATTTGCCGGATCTCCAAACTACTCAAAATTTCCACTACCAGTTCTCCAGAACTGGTCAGAACCTGCTGAATACCAACTCTGATCCCTATGTAAGGCCTTCACTCAACCCCGGGTTATGCTGGACGGCTGAATAATGTCTGCCACAGCTGAAAGAAAAAAATAGAATGAAATAAAATACAAAATTCAGTGCAATCCATGGTGCTCCTTAAGGCCTCTTTCCAGACTGTTCTCAGTCTGACAAAGCAATTAACTCAATAAAGCAAGTCTGGAGATTAATTTGCAGGCAAGACAGCTGCTTATCTGCATTCTGGTCTAGCAGTGATTTAGCAGAGAATTGCATGCCTTTCTGGCTAAATCTTTCCTTGAGGATCTTTCCACATTTTGCCATGCCAGATAGTCCTCAACTTATGGCCACAATTGTGCCCCAAATTTCCATAGCTAAGCGAAAGAGTTGTTTACATGAGGTTTTGCCCCATTTCACATTTCTTGTCATGGTTGTGAAGTAAATCTGGCTTCCCCATTGACTTGGCTTGCCAGAAGGTTACAAAAGTTGATCGCATCAACCTGAGACACAGAAACCATCTTAAATATGAATCAGTTGTAAATTTTGATCATGTGAGGGATCATGTGGGGATGCTACAATGATTGGAAAGTGTGAAAACTGGTCATAAATCACTTTTTTCAGCGCTGTTGTAACTTTGAATGGTCACTAAATGAACTGTTGTAAGTTGAGGACTATCTGTAATTATATATATATATTTTTATAGACTTTCAGAGGACTAAATGAATCAAAGGTAGTTTTATGGTGGTAACTACAAGTTGAAGATAGGACAGCTGCATTTGTATAGGCTACACACAGTTATGATTTCAATGGTTGGTTTGGGGGATTCAGTATTGAATGATGTGACATAATCAGAAGCTCGCTCCTGTCACAAGACTATGATGTCAGGATTGTGACAATTACCCCCATTTAAATCATGAGTCTCAAGCCAAACTTCCAAAACTTAAAAAAGATTTATTGGAAGTTAACATGCTGGCACTGCCTGGGTGTAGTTGACTCTGAGACCATCATTCATTGTCACCCTTGACCCTGGTTTTCCCCCCACCCCCTCAGTGTATCATATATAATTCACATTCTCCAATGGGACACATCCATAGCCCAGAGTCATCAATCATGCTCTTATTAAAATGCAATTTTGCATGGCAGAAACTTCAGTCACCTAGTTATTATCTTTGAAAATATTAATGGAATGCAGTTTCAGCTTTGCAACGACGGCGTGACGAGGGGGGAGGGAAAGACAACCGTTGAGATTTTTCTGGTATCTTTATAAAATACTCAACTCATATGAGCCCACTGTCACAACTTTTAAGAAGATCCCAGAATTATTGATTTCATTTCTTATTAAATTTATATGCTGCTTATCTGACTATCCAAAGAGGAATACGGTTGGGTAAAAGGAATATATAGTTCTGCCAGATATTTAGAGTGATATTTCTGAGAGATTCTCCACTCTTTGAGGGTATCAAGGGAGAGGTACATCAGGGGTGTGTATTGATGGACTTCACAAAGCCCAGGAAGAAATATGGCTAGTTCCAGAACATTGCAGAGCAAGAACAGATGGATATTTTTGTGCTATCGATGAGGTTATGAATCCCTTCCCCATTAAATCAAGGCATGGTTGGAAAGAAGATCAAGAATCCCCACCAAGATACTCACTAAAAAAAAACAAAACCTGACACACATACCCAGTTTTCAAGATTTTTCAACCTAATCCCTTTTTCCTAACAGTAAATCTTCCTGTACAGATTTGATGATAATCTTGCACAAAATAACCTCCTCATCAGACAAAATTAGCTAAACTTTATCCTCACTCTCAGGAAAGTTTCTCTCGGTTATTTCCTTCGTTTCCCAGCTGAACATTAAATAAAAATGCAAATAAGTGAAAGAACTATGGTGGGCATATTATATAAGACCCCAAAGCTTCATTCATAGTGTTCTTCTTACAGACTGCATCTGATTAAACAGGTAATTTCACAAGAAAGCTCTTGCTGAAAAAAACAAAAAACGATACAAGCAAAGAAGTCCAAGGGGGAAAGAACCATATAAATCAAGATGGTGCCCTTAAATATATGATTGAAAACCAGCCCTTGTTGTACCTGGAAAGGGGCGTAGCTTTAATCACATATCACAGCTGCTATACTTTTTTTCAACCACCAATGATTCTTCCTGTGATTCAGATGCCTTTGAAGAGATTTGACCTTGGGCATTCAACCACAGAGAGAAGAAAACCAAGATTGTTCGCCCCAATTTAAAGCACTTACTGCATTCCTACAATAAAACTCTGCCTACTTTTTCCATTTTGGCTCCTCCACCTTTTTTTTCTGACCTCTTTCCTGAATTTTCCAAAGAAGGAGTCCGTTTGTCCTCTCTCAGTGCTAGGATAATTGAGTTTAGGAGGTATTATTTAACCAATACAGTTAATGCAATGGGAATGGTCCGATGAGAACCAAAGTACAAGAATTGCAACACAGAATTGCAATATGGAAATCTCCTTTCCCCCGTCACCTTTTGCTCCTTGCCAAGATTCTGTGGCTTTATCATTTTATTTTATTTTATTGAGTCTGGAGTGAATGAATTTAAAGGGCCCCTTTCCTCTGAGCATCTGGAGCTCACATTTGGAATGCAAGAAATCAACTCTGCACCATTGAAGACCGTCGGAGTTCTCATTCGGCAACGTGAAAGTTGGGTGCCAAGACGATGGTGACTCATGCGGCCTTCCTCAGGCTAACACAATGCCAAGCCTAGAATATTCATGAGAAGCAAAGGGCACGCTTCAAAAACATGTCACAAAAAGGAAGGGGATGTTGATTTGATGTTAGTCTCTTCCCACTACATCCTGAGTCAATTTCAATTAAGGTTTATTACATTTGTGTGCCACCATCAGGAAAGGAAGTTGTGCAAAATGATGCCTCCTCGAAAAAAAAAAAAAATCTTGTCTCCATTCCCATGATAACGGTCTACAATTGTAAAGGTAAAGGTGAGGATGAAGGTAAAGGTTCCCTTCGCACATACATGCTAGTCATTCCCGACTCTAGGGGGCAGTGCTCATCTCTGTTACAAAACCAAAGAGCCAGGGCTGTCCAAAGATGGCCGGCATGACTAAATGCCAAAGGCGCACAGAACGCTGTTCCCTTCCCACCAAAGTGGTCCCTGCATTTTTTACGTGCTTTCGAACTTCTAGGTTGGCAGAAGCTGGGACAAGGAATGGGAGCTCACTCCATTATGCGGTGCTAGGGGTTCGAATCACCAGACTGCCGATCTTTCTGATCGACAAGCTCAGCAAAGTTCAACTCAAATTGTATGTCAGCAATTTAAACTAGAGTGAAACTTATGCCAATGAATGCTTAGCCCCCACCTAGACAAGAAATGTAAGTCGTAACTGATTACAGACAATCCTTCATTTTCATTTAGTGACCATTCAAAGTTACAACGGCAGTGGAAAAAGTGATTTATGACCAGTTTTCACATTTACAACTGTTCCAGCATTCCTGTGGTGACGCAATCAAAATTGGCATATTTATGATGGTTGCAGTGTCTAGAAGTTATGTGATCTCCTTTTGTGACTCTCTTACAAACAAAGACAGTGGGGAAGCCATATTTACTCAGCATCCATGTTACTGATGGAATAACTGCAGTGATTCATTTAACAATGGTATCAAGAAAGGTTGTAAAATGGTGCAAAATTCATGTAACAAATGTTTCACTTAGCAACAGAAATTTTGAAGCCAAATTTGCTTAACCACTGTGTTACTAACTTAATAACCGTAATGATTTACTTAACAATGACAGCAAGGAAGGTTGTAGAATGGGGCAAAATTCACTTAAACTTACTTCACTGTGCATGCGCACACCTCCCAAATGATTTTTGTCCTCCCTGAGGCTTGAGGAAAGCTTCTGCAGGCTGAAATATAGGCCTATTTCATCACTTCTTGTATTTCCGGAAATACCCAAAATGACGAAACGGGCCCATTTTTCGGCCTGCAAAGGCTGCAGAAATTTTCCTCAAACCTCTGGGAGGCCGAAAAAGGCCTCAAATGGGACAAAAAATCAGATGGGAGGTGCACTGTAGGTAAAGGGGCGGTGGGGGAGGGCGGAGAGAATTACGCATGCATGCACAGAGGGCGTGCGGGAAGGTACACATTGCCTTTTGGGTGTTGGCCTGTGTGCACGCAAGCATGCACACAATTTTTGGCACCAGAGTCCAAAGTGGTTAGCCACCACTGGTATAGTCCATAAAAAGAAAGAGAGACTTTTCACACAAGTGACATGGTATAAGGTTAACATTTGATTACAAAATAATTCAGGAAAATGTAGCCACCATTACCCTGCACAATAGGAGGTTCTGATTCAAAGTAAAGCATTAACTTTAACAATAATTTACCCCTTAAGTATTAAAACATCCATTTTTTTTCATCTGCCTTTCCTTCAGGGAGCTCACTTTCTAATGAGGAGGCTTTTAAATTATCTGTGCAGGTATATATTCTATTTTAAACATTTTTGTAGCCTGAAAACATTTGCAAACTCCAGATTGAATAGCCTTTTTTAATGAGTATCTGAGACAATAATTTATATTTGACCTAGATGTGTGTCTGTAGGAGTGAAAATATGAAGTTATTCATCCCGATATACATAGAACACCATATCTTGTTGAAGATGGTCACAAAAGAAATGGGACAGAATTAATTGTGGGTTTAATGGGCAAATTTCCCAGGTATTTTGAGATTTAATGTACAGCTTTTGCTGGATCCCAGTAGATATCAGTTAAACTATACTTTAAAAAATTATATTCTCTAAAGAAGGGCCATTAACATTAATTTTGATTGATTGATGTGCCATCAAATAATTGTTGATTCTTAGCGATGCGAACACTGCATTAAAGGTGCTTGATTATCCATTTGTACATCTAAAGGAGAATATTTGTGACTCAGGCTTGAGATGAGAGGTCTTTGGTGCTCTGTGAGCTTGGTGGTTTTTTTGCTGATGTTTTAGGATTCAAACTAGGTAATATCCATGCTAGTAAGGAGTCAGATTTGCTCTCAATTTATATTTTAATGGCATGCACTGTCAATGTTGGTGGAAGTGGTCTTGGAGATTCTTTACTTGGGCTGTTTACTGTTAAGCATGTTGGGCATGTATGCAAGAGTCAATTCAATTCAAGTGGAATGGAATGGAATAGAATAGAATAGAATAAAGAATAGAGTAGGGTAGAGTAGAGTAGAGTAGAGTAGAGTAGAGTAGAGTAGAGTAGAGTAGAGCAGAATAAAATATCGAGGAGAGTAGAATAGAGTAGAGTAGAATAGAGTAGAGTAGAATAGAATAGAATAGAATAAAGTAGAATAGAATATAGAGTAGTGTATAGTAGAATAGAGTAGAGTTGAGCAGAGTAGAGTAGAGTAGAGAAGAGAAGAGAAGAGAAGAGAAGAGAGGAGAGGAGAGGAGAGGAGAGGAGAGGAGTAGAATAGAATAGAATAGAACAGAACAGAACAGAACAGAACAGAACAGAATAGAATAGAATAGAATAGAATAGAATAGAATAGAATTCTTTATTGGCCAAGTGTGATTGGACACACAAGGAATATGTTCTCAGTGTACATAAAGGAAAAAAAATACATTCATCAAGAACCATAAGATACAACACTTAGTGGTAGTCATAGGTTACTGATAAGCAATCAAATCATACTGGGCAATAAATAAAACAACATAAATTGTAAAGATACAAGCAACAGGTTATAGTCATAAGCAGGGGAAGAGATAGATAGGTACATGGAAAGATGAGAAGAATAATAGTAATACAGACAATCAAGCTTGGAGAATATCAAGAACCCCCTCATTGGAACATATTCTTGGCATTTTCAAGAGGCTTCTCCAACACCCAACTTCAAAAAGTACCAATACTTTTTCTATTCTTGCGTCTTCAGAATCTTTTTGCTTCCATTGAATACCATAATTAGACAATTCTGATCAGTGTAGATATAGACACATCTCAACATTGGAATATCTTTTTTAAGATCTTCATGACTACCAAGATCTACCCAGGTCTATCAAAGTCATCCCTACAATTACAGCCTGAAACCTGAGGCCATAAAAATACATTTCTGCTTGGCTGTTAGGAAGCATGGAGCCTGCAAGCTCATTGACTTCCTTGTTTAACCTTCATCACAATTTGCTCCCTCAATTTTACTCCCTCTTTACTTTAGCTAGACGAGATATTACCCATGGTTGGTCCTATGAAGTTTCTCTCCAGACTTCCTCGGTTCCAGTCTGCCGCTGTTCCTATGTTCCCTTGCAGATTCAACCATCAAACCACTCATGCATTTACATCTCTGGCTAACTCAAATTCTGAGCCTCGAGATGTGCCAGAATATTTTAATTTTGCAAGTGATGTCCTTGACAAATGGAGCCAAAGAGAAAAGGTAAGGCTGCATAACATTTCTTGAGAATTTCTATTAGCTTTTCCTATAGAGAAAGAATTCAACTTTAAGGTAATTCTTGACAATTAATCATGGTTAATTTGGGCTGTTAATTTAATCATCATACAGGTAGTTCTTGATTTACAATCATTCATTGTGACCATTTGAAATTACAATGGTACTGAAAAAGTTATTTATGACTGTTTCTTGCACTTACAACCGTTGTAGCCTCTCCATGGTCACAGGCTCAAGATTTGCATGCTTTGTAGCCGGCATGTATTTTACAATGGTAAAATACATGCCTGGGGTCAAATGATCACCATTTGCAACTGATTAGAATTTCCACTGCTAAGCAAGGCAGTTGTTAAGTTAGTCCCACCAGATCTTATGACCTTCCTTGCCCTGGTTATTAAGTCAATCCCTGTTATTGTAAAGTAAGTTGTGCTGCTATTAAGCAAATCTGGCTTTCCCCATTGACTTTGGTTTTCAAAAGCCAGCTGGGTGGGTCACAAGTGGCAATCACATGACCATTGTAAATATGTGCTGGTGGTGAAGCACCTGAATTTTGATCACGTGAATGTGGGAATGTTGCAATGGTTGTCACTGCAAAGTTCAGTTGTCCCTTTTTTCATTGCTGTTGTAACTTCAAATCTGGTTGTAAGTCAAGGAATATCCTCTACCTACCAATAACATTCTACAATTGTCCTAAGTCAGTGATGGCCAACCTTTTTGTTGTGGTGTGCTGAAAGTGTGCACATGCCAGCACTCACAATACACTGCGCTCTGTTCTCCCTGCATATGTGTACGCAATACCCTCTCCTTACCTACACTGTGCATGTGTGCCTCCCAGCTGATTTCCAGTATTTCCCGAAAGTGTTGAAATAGGCCGGTTATTTGGCCTCCTGAGGCTGCAGAGGCTTCCCTCGAGCTGCCGGGAGGGCAAAAACAGTCTCAAATGTGCCGAAAATCAGCTGGGAGGCACGTGAATGCACAGTGCAGGTAAGTTGGCTGGGGCTCATGTGCCTGCACAAATGGCTCTACGTGCCACCTGTGACACCCATGCCATAGGTTCACCATCATGACCCTAAATAATCCAGTAAAATTTATTGAGCAGTGCAGTGGCCTAGAGATGGGTGGAAGACACCCATCTCCCACTCAGAAGGTTGAGAGTTCAATTCTAGGCAGTGACTGATGTTTCTCTATTAGGATGCAGAAATACAGTATCTGCTGTGAACTCCGTGCAGGCGTCAGGAAGGGCATTTGGCCAGTAAACACTCAGCTTCATTCAGTCGCCCAGACTCTACCCTGATAAAAAGAATTACAGAGTTGTCTAAATATAGCAAAATAGAGTAAGATTTACTGCTAAGTCAGACTTCAAGACCAGGAGACAGTTCTATCTCTGAGGATGTCCATATCGTTTCTCTTACATTGTCTGCCAGGAAGGGAAGAGACCTCCCAATCCAGCCTTCTGGTGGGTTAGAGAGAAGGGGGAAGAGGTGAAGTGGACCTTTGAGGAGCTGAGCTACTTGTCTAGGAAGACTGCCAATGTGCTCTCAGAGGCCTGTAACCTCTGCAAGGGCAATCGACTCCTGATGATACTTCCAAGGGTCCCCGAGTGGTGGCTACTCAGCTTGGCTTGCATCCGAACAGGTCAGTCCAAAGGGTATTCGTGTAGCAGAAATCTTGTAATGGTATGTGGAGAAGACCTTTTATTTTATTTTTTTTATTTTATTTATTCTCCACTCATGGGACGGATAGCCCTGGTCAGCTAAAAGCTGTTTTTCACAGGGGTCCGATGGATGGAGCAAAGAGAGGATGCCTAGGGCATGGTCAGATAAGAGGCTGCATAGCCCACAAGTGCATAATGGAAGGAGAAAGAAGAGACCTTCCTTAGTTTCTCAGGCTGTAAAGGAGGCATGGGGGAAATTACAAGATTCTATTAATGCAGCTTGACAACAAAGTTGAATTAAAGGAGAATATGTGTAGCTTGGGTTGAAATGAGGGGTCCTTGGTGCTTTTTGAACTTGGTAGTTTTCTTGCAGACATTTCATTACCCAAACTAGGTAAACCACCTCTTACAGTACTAGATAACACAGTGTCAACAGTAGAGACCTTCAAATTTCTAAGTTCTATTGTACCACATGACCTAAAATGGACAGGATTGTAGTTTTTTACAGTAGTTTTTTGGTGTTGTTTCTTATAAGAAAGACGCGGTTGAGTCCTTGCTCAAACTGCCCAAGGAGCTTCTGATCCAGTTCTACAGAGGATATTGAGTCTATCATCTGCACCTCTAGAACTGTCTGGTTTGGCTCTGCAACCCAACAGGACAGACACAGACTTCAGAGGATAATTAAGACTGCAGAAAAAAACAATTACTACCAACCTGCCTTCAATCAAGGACCTGCATACAGCAGAAGTCAAAAAGAGGGCTGTGAAAATATTTAGACCCCTCACATCCTCCTACCCTTAAACTGATGATATCGAGCCCTGCACACCAGAATGAGACACAAGGACAGTTTTTCCCTGAACACCATCACTCTGCTAAACAAATAAATTTCCTCAACACTATTCAACTATTTATAAAGTCTGCACTACTATTGCTATTAATCTTCTCATCACTCTTTATCACCCATCCCCTCCCACTTGTGACTGTACCACTGTAACTTTGTCACTTGTATCCTCACGATTTATATTGATTGTTTCCTAGTATGATTTGATTGCTTATTGTACCCTATGACTGTTATTAAATGTTGCACCTTATGATTCTTGACTCTTGACGAACATATCTTTTCTTTTATGTGCACTGAGAGCATTTGCACCGAGACAAATTCCTTGTGTGTCCAATCACACTTGGCCAATAAAAGAATTCTATAAAAAGAATTCTAAAGAAACCAACCAAGCTAAGAGAGCACCAAGGAACCCTAAAAGTAGAATAAGCTCATCTGATTGTTATTTCCTCTCTGCTTGACCTAGCAAACCGGACAAATGAAGACTGTTTCCCTCTTTGTCTTTTTTCTCAACATCCTTTGTTCTGCTTTGCCAGGCATTATCTTCATTCCAGCTACAATCCTTTTGACTGCTCCAGACATATTATACAGACTCCAGCAATCCAAAGTCAGCTGTATTGTTGCCAACGAGGCTACTGCACCATTAGTAGATGCTGTGGGGTCTGAATGCAGCTGGCTGAAAACTCGGATCCTGGTTTCCAAGAGCCACAAAAGGGAAGGTTGGCTGAACTTCCATGATTTGCTACAGTGAGTATCCTTCCTGTTGCTTCAAGACCTTTGTGGTACCAAAAGAGATCTTCTATAAATATTACCAATAGAGGATGAAAATCCTGGCATTTCTGCCAAATAGTATCTAAACTCACAAGCTTTATTGTCTACGGGTAGTCTCATTTGTCTATTTCTATTTCAATCTAGAGATTTCTTGGGCTAACCTTCATATGTTGCTTGGCTCTGCTAACTTGCTCTGCTCCTAAATGTCTGTGGAGCTTCTCAGTCATCCATTCCAGATCATGGTTGTCCCAAAGGTGCTTTTTGCATCCTTTTCGAGGGTTGTTGAGGCCACTTGTAGGTTTGTCTGTGTGGTGGGATTAAAAATTTTTCTTACTACTGGTTCTGTGGGCGTGGCTTGGTGGGCGTGGCAGGGGAAAGATACTGCAAAATCTCCATTCCTTCCCCACCCCACTAACCTGCTTTCCAGCTCCTTTCTCCTGTGCAGGGAAACAAAAGAAGACCCAGCTAATCAGCTGGGACTCAATGGGAGGTGGAGAAGAGATGGGGTTGGCGGGGCCAGTGAGAGGTGGGATTTGCCAGTTCTCCGAACCACTCAAAATTTTTGCTACCAGATCTCCAGAACTGGTCAGAACCTGCTGAATAACCACCTCTGCTCCAAGTGACCTCAATGACCCTCTAAAAGGATGCAAATGACCAGCTCTGTCTGCCAGGAATATAAATCCTTCCGTTTCCCCACCATCCTGTCAGAGCTGAAGAAGCTCCTTGGATGAGAAGTGAAACATCTTCAAAGAAAGTCCAGCTGCCTCTTGAAAAAAGCACCTTTGGGTTTCCCTCCTTCTGTTTTGCAGAGCCGTCTCTGACCAGCATCAACCTGTTCAGACGAAGTGTCTTGATCCGATGACCATCTACTTTACCAGTGGGACCATGGGCTATCCCAAAATGGTGCAACATTCCCACGGCAGTTTGGGGTTTGGGCTGGCCACTGTTGCAAGGTAGTTCTATGGGGTCTGAAATTTGACCCATCTCTATGTATTTACTTAACCAATCTTTCGCTTAGCAACAGAAATGTTGGGCTTGACTGTGGTCTTAAGTCAACGAACTACCTGTATCACAATTTCTAAGAGAAAGGTTTGAATGAACTTATCTTGCTGCTTCTTTGATCTGACCCCTTTCAAGCATGATCACCCCTATGATGGCTGCCTGCAACTTGGCAGTTCGATTCTGACCGTGATTTTGAGGTTGACTCAGCCTTCCATCCTTCTGAGGTGGGTAAAAGAGGACCAAGAGGCAAGAGGCTGACTCTGTAAACTGCTTAGAGAGGGCTGGAAAGCTCTGTGAAGTGGCATATAAGTCTGCTATTGCTTGGGAAGGAAGGAAGGAAGGAAGGAAGGAAGGAAGGAAGGAAGGAAGGAAGGAAGGCATAGTGGCAGCATGGTTACAATGCAATGTTTCAGGCTAACTCTGTCCACTGCCAGGAGTTCAATCAAGGTTGACTCAGTTTTCCATCCTTCCAAGGTGGGTAAAATGAGGACCCAGATTGTTGGAGGCAAGAGGCTGACTCTGTAAACCACTTGGAGAGGGCTGTAAAGCACTATAAAGTGGTATATAAGTCTAAGCGCTATTGCTATAGCTTGAGTCTTTAATGTCATCCACAAAATATCTATTGGCTTTTTTATTAACAGAGAATGGATGGATCTGACTTCTTCAGACATTATATGGGGTCTTTCTGATCCTAGCTGGATAAAATTTGCCTTGGGATCTTTCTTCTGTCCTTGGAGCCAAGGATCGTGTATATTTCAACATGGTTTTCTCCAGTTTGATCCCAAAGTAGTTCTGGAGGTAAGAACCCAGGTGCCTTAAGTCACGTACAGATAGAAGATGATATCACCTCCAAAGATATGTATAATGGCTGATTAACCCTCCCAAACTGTCTGAAAAAGTTTACTGCTTTCTTCATTACAATTCGAACTTGAGAAAATCAGTATCCACTTATAACCATACCTCCCCTGTTCATGGAGACTTTCAATCATCCAGGTTGTAGTTCTCCCAGAATTATGTTTGTAGTTTATATAGTTTGTATCTTTTGGGATTGTAAGCCATCAGAATTACCTTGAGGTAAGATGGGTGGCCCAGAGGTGGTATTCAGCAGGTTCTGACCAGTTCTGGAGAACTGCTAGCGAAAATTTTGAATAGTTCGGAGAACCGTCAAATCCCACCTCTGACTGGCCCCGCCCCCATCTATTCTCTGCCTCCCAAGTCCCAGCTGATTGGTTGGGTCTTCTTTGGTTGCCCTGCACAGGAGAACAGAGCTGGAAAGCAGGTTAGTGGGGTGGGGAGAGAATGGGATTTTGCAGTAACCTTCACTTGCAGTGAGGGGGGAATGAAAATTTTACAGCATCCTTTCCCTGTCATGCTCACATAGCTACGCACTCAGAACTGGTCGTAAAATAATTTGAATGGCCTATAGATTTTATAAACAAGCACACTGTACACTAGTATCTAAAATAGAGTTATAAGGGAACCCTACAAGGGTTGGTTATTTGTTTATGCATTACTCAGTTAACATGTCTCTATGACAACTTCCAAATCTCACTCAATGGTATTAAATGTGGCTTCCTCCCTTTTACTCAGTCTCTTGTCAAGTATCCGGTGACAACCTTTTGTGGTACACCAACCATATTTCGGATTCTGCTCCAACACAACGCTAGCAGGTACAACTCATTTACATAAGAAGGACACCATTTTGTGGTGCTTTAGCTGTTGTGTAATTCTGTATCACTTTTGGAAGATGTGAAGGACCGGAATGGGGACAAGTTATCCCAGAGAAGATTGATCTATGTCAGAGGTGGGGAACGATGGCTCCTCTATGACTTGTGGTTTGATGACCCAAAGGGGCATGGCACAAAGGCAACACAGTCAGATAAGCAATAAGAATCCCTTCATTATCTCCAACTTTGCCCCCAATGTCCTGGTTACCTAGACCGACCTCTTTTTGAGAGGGTCCTTGTCGGAAACTGACGTCAAAATTAAGTCCAAAACATGAGCAACACAAACTTTAACTGAAAGTCCAAACAAGCCACACTGAAGTAGTTAGTTTGGAAGAACAGGAGCAAGAATGTCAGACTTGAAGGCATGGCAAAACTCACATGGTTGGGAAGACGCCAGGAACACAGATAAGCCACGACAACACAGGATAAAGTCACATTTGCTCCCAGCAGCCTGCCACATGCAGCCTGCCTTTCTTTTCAACTGTCTTCCTAGCTGTGGCTAATGAAGGGAATCAGGGCCTTTTCCTCCCCCGTAATCTCCCTGAAGGTCCTAGGATGAAGAGGGGGTGGGCCTGGGTCTTCCTCTGAACTCCCTCTCCCTTGTTCAACCTCTTCCCTGCTCTGCCCAGCTGGACTTTGCCCTTCCCCAGTCTCCTGCACAGCCAACAGAGCCACACTCCCACTCCCTGTCAGCTGCTCAGCTTCCTCCTCGGATTCAGACTCTGACAGGGGCATGATATGTGGATTTCAAATCCCAGAGCATGGCTGACTGAGGAATTCTGGGAATTGGAGTCCACAAGTCATAGAGGGGCCATCTTTTCCCATTTCTGATCTATGGTGTTGCTAAGAAATGACACCAACTTAATGGCATATAAGAATAGTTCTTGACTTATGATCCCAATAGAGCCCAACATTTCTGTTGCTAAGGGAGACATTTGTTCAGTGAATTTTGTCCCATTTCACAACCTTCCATGCCACCATTTGTTAAATGAATCACTGCAATTGTTAAATTAGTAACATGACCGTGAAGTGAATCCCCATTGATTTTGCTGATAAGAAAGTCGTAAAAGAGGCTCCAGGACACTGCCACCATCATAAATATCAGTCCGTTGCCAAGCATGTGAATTTTGATCACATGCTGCAACAGTTGTAAGCATGAAAAATGGTCGTAAGTGCCTTTTTCCAGTGCCCTTCAAACGGTCACAATGAACTGCTATAAGTCGAGGACTGTCTGTAATCAATCCAAGCAATCCCTTCTTCATATTTTGGAGACTCCTTGAAGATCCCTTCTCCGAAGAACATTGCTTTCTCCTTCTCTTCATTCAGATATAAGTTCAAGAGTCTGCACACCTGCTTGGGTGGTGGAGAACCATGTAACCTAGACTTGCTCAAAGAGTGGAAGGCAGAAACTGGGTTCGATATCGGTGAAGGCTATGGGCAGACAGAATCTGTAAGTTTGCAACCAGTTGGGTCTTTAAAATAAATCTTCAGGGTGAAAAAGCGTGCAACACAAACGTATGGAATTTTTCCAGACTCAACTCAACTGAGATCCTGGCTTCAGTCCACAAAGCCAGCAGGTGAGGTGGTCAATGTATGCATGCACTTGTGTCAGAAGCACCGAGGTCCTTCTGGGTTGAAAGAATTAGCCCGTGACTGTTATGACCAAGGCTTCCTGAGACACCAACAAACACACATAAAAATCCAAAACTCTTTTATTTTAGTTCAATGGCTGTGAATTATCATCATTCACAACTCGGAATGAGTCTTAACCAGTTATAATTAGTCCCAGGGACGTCTGCCAAAGTTCTTCAAGAGATGTCTGATAAGAACACACCTTATCTGACTTGAAGTGCTATCAATGACTAAAGTCCCAATTAGTCTTTCCAAAACCAAACGGAGAACAAATTCACTATAGAGTTTTCAGAGTCCAAACTGATCAGAGCGAATGACGTTACTTCCTGCAAAGGTTTCTGTACCTTTGCCTGTCCTTTATCCCTTATGGGAGGGGCAATCACCTCCCAGCCTTACATCCAAGTCACCCCGTTGTCTTAACCATTCTTGCCTTCTGGCGGCTCTGTGCAAGCGCGCACTGGGAACAGGCTCTCTTGTTCCTCAGCCTCACTGTTGTCAGATTCTGGAGGTTCCGGAGTCACCACATAATTCCCAGATGGCCCTGGCCCCATCTCTGTATCAGACGCAGGACCCTCATCCAAGTCCTTCCCAGACTGGTCCCCATTCTTCCCCACTGTCCAATTCTGCTGCCATCTCCACAGGCTGACAGCAAACCACAACAGTGACATCAGTGTTGCCCAGGGGACGCCCTGTTGAGGGCTCCTTTCATATCCCTGGCAGGAGCTGTAGTGAAGGATGGGAGCTCAACTCTGCCCCAAGGCAGCTGTCGGGTCTCGAACGTGGGCTTGCTAACCTCTTGCTCAGTGGTCCAATAACTCGCACCACCATGTTCCTATGTGGTCAGTAAATGTTGGAAAGAGACTAGATACATCTAGATTCAACCCACATTAGACCATGAAGTTCCCTAAGTAGCTATGGACCAGCCCTTGGTATTCAGTCCAAACTACTTTATAAAGTTCTTCAAATCTGGTAGCTTTGTGGCAACAAGGGCCTCCAAACCACAGTAAGTAACTGCAACGCACACCTGTTTTCCCCGATGTTGTACTATCCAAATATGACAGTCCCCAACACTTCCTACCAACTTAGCCATGCATAAACCTTGAAATAATTTGACACCTTCAGGTATTTATTTTTGACACAAATGTATTTGTTTATTCAGCAAATTTCTGGGGCGGCAGGCAAAATAAATACTGAGGACAAAAAAAGAGAACTATTTAAAACAATGTTGAGGCCCTGATAAAATTCACACCCATCCAGTATAGGAAGTCTTTGAGTTACAAACATATATTTAGTGACCATTTAAAGTTGCAATAGCACTGGAAAAAATGAGATTCACACTCACAACTTCATATTTACAACCTGTTCTGACCTAGGTTTCCTTGGGAAGCATAAAACATAATCTTAGTCCCAGCAAAACCTCTTTCATTTCCACAGCTGTGAATTACATTCATTCACAGCCTGCCAAGCTTCACAAACAGTCTTTCAGGGGAATGTTTATAAACACCCAACCTTATCACACTTGGAATGCAACCAGAGAACTAATTGCCAGATGCAGGGCAAGGCCAAACTTGACACAGAGTCAATCAGAACTTTACAAAGCTTGAACCGACCCAATAAACTAATTGCTTCCTGCAAAAGCTCACATCCCGTTCGCTTCTCTTTTATGTCCTATGGGAGGGGCCAATCACCTCCGAGGTGTGGCCTTACTCCTGAGTCAACCCTACTTTCTCAATTGTTTTTGTCTTCTGCTAGCTCTGCCATGTGCAGGCTGGGAACTGGTTCCATAAGCTCCCTCACAGCACTGCTGTCCAAACCCAAAGGCAGCTGCTGACTGTCAGCCTTCCCTGGCCCCATCCCTGCCTCTGATGCAGAGCCCTCCTCTGGGTCTTCCTCAGCCTCCGGCCCAGTCCAGGTTCCTCCCCAACCTCCTCTCTATTGTCCAACTCTACTGCCAGCTCCATCAACCACTGGCGGGCCACAACACAACCATTGCAGCGTCCCCAGTGTCACATGATCAAAATTTGGATGGCAAGTGTAACTTAATTATAAGTATGAGCCTCGGTGATGCAGTGGTCAGAGTGCAGTACTGCAAGCTACTCCTACTGCAATTTGGCAGATCGAAACCCACCAGGCTCAAGGTTGACTCAGCCTTCCATCCTTCCGAGGTGGGTCAAATGAGGACCCAGATTGTTGGGGGCAAGAGGCCGACTCTGTAAACTGCTTTGAGAGGGCTGTAAAAGCACTGTGAAGCGATATATAAGTTTGCTACTGCTTGCGAAGGAAGGAAGGAAGGAAGGAAGGAAGGAAGGAAGGAGCGAAGGAAGAAGCCGTGGTGGCGCAAGTGGTTTAGAATATGCGAATTCAGTGCTAACTCTGCCCACTGCCAGGACTTCGTCTCTGATGGCGTAGGTTGACGTCAGCCTTCCATCCTTCCCTGGTGGAGTCAATGAAGGACGACCAGATTGTTGGGCGGGGACAAGAGGGTGGCTCTGTAACCGTTAGAGAGAGGGCTGGAAAGCACTCTGTGAAGCGGTATAGTAAAGTCTAAGATGCGTAGTGGCTTTGCTATTGCCCTATCTGCCTCTTCCTTCCTTCTTCGTTCCTTCCTTCCTCTTTCTTCTTAGCTCTCTCTTCCCTTCCTTCTTCTTCTTTTCCTTCCATCTGTAGTGGCAGGTGGGTAGAATGCAGCATTGCAGACTAAGTCTAGCCCACCGGTCAGGTATTCGATCCTAACCAGGATCGGGGCTCGAGGTTGACTCCGCTTTCCATCCTCACTGGTGGTAAAGATGGGGAGCCAAGAGATGTTGTGGGGGGCAAGAGGCTGACCTTCTGTAAACCACTTAGAGGGGCTGAAAGCGCACTATAAGTGGTATGATAGAAGTCTACTAGTGCTATTGCTATTAATTGCACTCCCTGTAAATTTTGTCATCACAGTCCTTGCTATGCCAGCAGCAGAAAAAGGACTGAAAAATTAAACCTGGTTCATTGGAAAAACCTCTTTTCTGAGCGCTTGCATATGTCCGGGTTAAGTCCGTTTTGTCCAATGGACATCGTCAGTACAGGTTAATCCTCAACTTACAAACAGTTTCGTTCTACAAACAAGTGGCTTTCACAAGTTACAATTGCCTGAGAAACAAGGGACTTAGGACCGTTTTCCACTCTTAACAAAAAACCATAGCCAGCATCCCTGTTGCTCACGTGATCAAAGTTCAAAGGAATGCTTGACAAATTGATAACAGATAACAGCATAATCAGAGTTTGGAAGTTAACCTTGTAGGGTCACTCTGTCTAAAACCCCCTGCCAAGCAGGAGGACCCTACACCATTCTCTGACAGATGGCAGTCCAACCCTCTCTTCTTGAAAAGTCTCAAAGGAATGGCGCTCCCCACAACTTCCGAGGGCAAACTTCTGTTCCATGGGTTGATTGTTCTCACTGTCAGAAAGTTTCTCCTTATTTCCAGATTGAATCTCTCCTTGCTCGGTTTCCATCCATTCTTCCTTGTTTGCCCTTTGGGTGCTTTAGAAAATAGCTTGACCCCTTCCTCCTCTCTGTGGCAGCCCCTCAAATATTGGAAGACTGTTCTCATGTCTCCCCTGGTCCTTCTCTTCCCTAGACTAGCCATGATTCATGTTTACAGTGGTTGCTGTACCTCAGGGTCATGTGATTGCTTTTTTTGCAACCTTCTGACAAGCAATGAAAATGGGGGAGAGGTAGGCTCACTTAACAACAATGTTATGAAGTTCACAGCCGCAGTGATCCACTTAACAACAGTGGCAAGAAAGGTTGTAAAACAGGGCAAAACTCACTTAACAATGGAAATTTGGGGGTTGATTGTGGTCATAAGTTGAGGACTACCTGAATTATAAGGTGGGATAATTCCTTGGCATAGCATAAACTAATCCCATGAGAATTGTACAATACAATGAATCTGCTAGCCAAGGAGGTCCTGTCGGGGGGGGGGGGANCCAAGGAGGTCCTGTCGGGGGGGGGGGAACCAAAAGGGAACCCATGAATGACCATTTCTTTCTAGATCATTGATGAAAATAACAATTGTCTTCCTCCTGGAGAAGAAGGAGACATCGCCGTGAAGATCAAGCCACAAAGGCCTGTGGGTCTGTTCAGTGGTTATGTGGTAAGGAAGAACCCCCTCAAACAACTTAGCAAATTTCAAGAAGTAGAGGAGTTTATGGGTGACAGAACTAGCCATTGTCCCTCAGCCCTAGTAATGATCATGGAGAACTGACAGAAATGACCAAGGATGAAGCTTCAAATGAAACTTCAGTCCTTCTCGGTTCCCAAAGTGGAAGTTGGAAAGCTACAACAAAGGTGACATTTGTTGGTTCCAAAGACCACTCCACACCAATTCACTTTGGGCGAATCAGTGATGTTAGGGGGAACTTAGGGAGATTGTATCTAATTGGATAATTGCTGACCAATGACAAACTTCAAAAATTTTGAACAGAGATGGTTGAGAATGTGATAGATAGATAGATAGATAGATAGATAGATAGATAGATAGATAGATAGATAGATAGATAGATAGATAGAAAGATAGATAGATAGATAGATAGATAGATAGATAGATAGATAGATAGATAGATAGATAGATAGATAGATAATAGAATTATTTATTGGCCAAGTGTGATTGGACACACAAGGAATTTGTCTTGGTGCAAATGCTCTCAGTGTACATAAAAGAAAAGATACATTCATCAAGAGTCAAGAATCATCAGGTACAACACTTAATAATAGTCATACGGTACAATAAGCCATCAAATCAAACTAGGAAACAGTCAATATAAATCATAAGGATACAAGCAACAAAGTTATAGTCATACAGTCATAAGTAGGAGAGATGGGAAAAGAAGGATGGGAGGATTAATAGTAATAATAATGCAGGCTTAGTAAACAGTTTGACAGTGTTGAGGGAATTATTTGTTTAGCAGAGTGATGGCGTTCAGGAAAAAAACTGTCTAGTTGTTCTGGTGTGCAGTGCTCTATAGCATTGTTTTGAGGGAGTTGAAACAATTTATGTCCAGGATGTGAGGGGTCTGTAAATATTTTCACAGCCCTCTTTTTGGCTCATGCAGTATATAGGTCCTCCATGGAAGGCAGGTTGGTAGTGTTTTTTTCTGCAGTACTAATTACCCTCTGAATTCTGTATCTGCCTTGTTCGGTTGCAGAGCCAAAGCAGTTTGCAATCCTGTGGATTTCAGCAAACTGAATTATGAGGCTAGGGCCCATGCACACCCTATGGAGTTTCTACCCTGTGATAGTTCAGTAATGGGTCACATTCACAAGTGTAGCCTCACGCGATGTTTGCAGCCACCCAGCAAAGAATGTGAAGTGTGGATTGTCTGCTTCTTTGCCCTTAGAACGATCCAGAAAAAACCGCCGCTACAGAACGTGGAGACTATTACATCACTGGAGACAAAGGTCTCATGGATGAAGATGGATACGTCCAGTTCATTGCAAGAGCAGACGATATCATCCTGTCTTCTGGGTAAACTTTGTTTGCTAATGCTTTGGAAGATATCCAAAATGCTTAACGCCAACAATGGCATTGTAAAATCTGAGGTGCATTCATAGGCCAGCTACTCAATCCTGTACCACAATGACAAACTATTATCCCCAAACATACACGTACACACACCACATGCACAGCGCGAGAGACAGGGACATGATATTCATCAACATGAATAAAATCAAAACTCATGGAAATGAGGTTAACAATTCCATCAGCACCTTTAAAACATTTCCATCAATGAATTGAAATTTTGAGGTCTCCAAGGTGTATACTGAGATTGGCTCTTTCCATTCAGTGACCTTCCAATTTCCATGTTCTACTTTTTATGCATGCTCAGAGATACTTTGGCTCCTTCAACTGAAGTATAAAAGCAAATTCTAGGTAAACACATCAGATACAATAACTTGCCAAAATCAAAAGCTTCCTGTTAAGTTTGGGAAGCAATTAAGTGTTTGAATTCTGTGTCCTAGTACCCATTAACCTTTGGTCCATCAACATCTGGGCAGCCACCAAGTGCAGTGACTCTTCAGAGATCAAACTAGAGCTTTTAGCCTTCAACCTACAGAGTCTCCCTTGATTAATGGTATTCTCCTATTTAGATATCGCATTGGTCCATTTGAAGTGGAGTATGCTTTGATGAAACACCCTGCAGTAGCTGAAGCCGCTGTTGTTAGCAGCCCAGATCCCATCAGAGGAGAGGTGAAGTGCCCATAATGCTGTGCGTTATGTCCAACAAGGGTTTAGAACATAATCACTCCAGGTCACCTAATTGCTGAGATTTCAGATTTTGTGGTCAGTTGTCCTTGGCTTCTGTAGTTTCTCAGTCAAGTAAAGGCTTCAGAAAGGGCTATTTTATTCCATGGTCCACATTATGAAGGGGTAGAGATCACCTCTCACAAGGCTTTTGCAGAACCTAGGAAGTTATGATGCAACAGCTCTCTCTTCTTCAGTGCTATTTTCATCCATGAAGCTCTATGGGGAGCTCTCCAGGCTCCTGAAAATGACCAAATCTAGTTTCTTAGTCACACAGTCAACCAGATGTGTGTTAGACTGGATTTGACATTTTGACCCATCTCTTGAATCCTTCCTAAAAATCTGAGATAAGCAGGTGTTGGTGTTTGATGGTGTTAGAGGCATAGTTGCAAGATGTAAGCTGCTTTGAGTAAAGTTTGCCTTTTGCAATTGATTGATGGTGGTTATGTCAACACTGACAGTGTTCAAGGAATGGCCTGGTTGTTTGGGATTGCCCCCAGGATATCTATCACTATTGGTATTATCATCATTATTGTCACTAATGTTATTATTAAGCGTTCTTCCTATAGTTCCAGAAAGCTAACTTTGCACAAATCTTGAAAGCCATTGCTAATTCTACTAGCAATGCTAATATTCCATTGCTATTAACAATTGCAATATTAACTATTGCTAATAATAATATTGCCATGGTGAATAGGTGGCAATATAAATTCAACAAAATAAATAAATAAATAAATCATCTTCTTTTACCCTGACTTGGCTGTAGGTGGTAAAAGCTTTTATCATCCTAACACCTGCCTACCAATCACAAGACCAAGAGAAATTAAGTTTGGAGCTGCAAGGACACGTGAAGAAAATTACAGCTCCATATAAGTACCCCAGAAAGGTGAGTACTTGGCACAACAAGAGGCTCAAGTCTTGTTTGGCTTCAACCACTGATAGGACCTTGAAGGTTGCTGAAATGATACCATCTCCAAGGTCACTCTGGCTAAAGTCTGAGTGGCTGGGCTAATTCCTCCTGCTTGTGGAAAAAATACAATCAGATAAGAGACAGCTGCGCCCACAGAAGGTGTGGGCTATGGCACAAAGGCAACACATCAAATAAGCAAGAAGAGTCATTTTATTATCTCCAACTTTGCCCCCCCCCCCCCATGTCCAGGTTACCTTTGACTGGAGAAAAACTCTCCCAGGAACAGTCTTTAAGTGGAGGAAATTCAGTCTGAAAACAAAATACATACAAACTGTAAATAAAAATCCACACAAACCACGCTGCAGTAATTAACTGGACAGGGCAGGAGAAGGAATTGCAGACTTGAAAGGCCAGCAAAACACACACAGTTGGGAAGACACCAGGAACACAGATAAACCTCAACAATACAAGATAATTCACGATATGCTCTCAACAACTTGCTGTGCGCAGCTTCCCTTTTTAAACACTGTGTTCCCAGCTGCAGCTAATGAAGAGAATCAGGGCCCTTTCCTCCCCCATAAGCCACACCACCCACGTTGCTCCCTTCTCCATTCCTCCCTGCGTGCCTAAGATAAAGAGTGGGTAGGCCTGGGTCTTCTGAATTTCCTCTCCCTTGCTCTACCTCTCCCCTGATCTGCCCAGCCGGGCTTTGCCCTTCCCCAGTTTCCTCTACAGCCAACAGAGCCACATTCCCACTCCCTGTCAGCTGCTTGGCCTCCTCCTCTAAATCAGATTCCAACAGGGGCATGACAGAAGAAATGCAGTGTAGGAAACATCTCAGAAGAGTTTCTTAGGCTGTAAAGGCGAGGGATACTTTCAGACTTGCAAAGTTTTGCTAAAATGTAGCTTTAAACAACTAGCATTCCTAGTTTTCTTGTTTTCTTGAAGGCCTGATAGTTTCTTTTCTCTTTTTTTAAAAAAATACAATGCATTCTGTTTTCGTTAGATCGAGTTTGTTCAAGACCTACCCAAAACCATTTCTGGAAAAATTAAAAAGAGGTTGCTGAGAAAAAAAGAATGGGAGACAGCCTAATGGACTTTGGAGCTAATTATGGACTTGTGGAGGTTTTCTTTGTGTTGTTTTACTTTTGTAATGTTGCCAGAATCAGCGGTGAGATCGGCGATCAGCTGGTGACTTTGGGAGATCAATAGGAGATGGTGAGTTCTAGTCCCACCTTCGGCATTTAAAAGCAGCTGGGTGCCTTTGGGTCAGTCCCTCTCTCTCAGCCCAACCCACTTCACAGGGTTGTTGTTGTTGTGGGGACAATAGGAGGAGGAAATTGTGTGGGATGTGTTCTCCACCTCAACTTCTTTGTAAAAATAATACAAATAAATAAATATTTAATAAATAAAAACAGGGACCAGGCAATTTACCATCTAAAAAAGGATGGACAATGCAGCCCATCATCTTCTTTTAATGACCCCATAATCCCTTGCAGGCTGGATCTGGGAAGCTGTATGGAGCTAGCAGACTGTTTAATGGCCAGATGCCCTTCCTGTCACCAATATGGTGTTTTGTTCAGCAGATATATTCTCACTGGGGCAAGTGGGCCCATATTAGCTCCTAATCCCTTTCTTTTGCAGTTCTCGACTGCCCACCAAACCACCACACACACACACACACACACACACACACACCACCTTGTGAAATTTGGAAGACCATTTTCCTTCCCTCTTGATCCACCAAAGGATGTGAACTCACTTGATATGGCTAACAGCAACACAAAATCCCCAATCCTTTCCTAAAAAGGTTCTCGAATCTGATCCATCTTTTGCTGTGACACATTGACACTGTAATGTCTCTGAACTTCACAGAAACTTGGCTAGGGGTTCTCCCAAACCCCCAGCAGCCCACCCCTGTATCCCACTGGTCATACAGAAGACCCTATGCAATTTTGGCTGTGGTTTGCCCTCCAAGCTTGTTTCAGTTTAGTTTCTGAACATTTCATTATCAGACTATGTCACATCAACAGCAGGATTTTCTTGTCCTATTCCTCTTTAGATTATAAATGTCCCGTGTATACAATTATCAGTTATACCCTCTACAATTTCAACAAACGGTTGCCAGTTGGAAAAATAAATACCTCAGTCTGGAAGGTGGGATATTGAATTTCGAAAGCATCTCAAATGCCTAATTTGCTGTTCTGTATCCCCGTAAGCAAATAGAAATGGCTTTTTCCATGTAAATTTTTTCACTTTATCATACCCTAAAATGAAGAGCAATTTTCCCACGAAAAGGAATTTTTCCTCATTGGAGACTTGGCTATGTTTCTCTGCAGGAAACCCACACTTGGTGGAGCATATTATCGCTGCATTTGGGAAATTGATTAAGTTACAAGGCGATCAGTTTCAGAGGGGGGGGATTAATCGTAGTGCAAACAAACACTCCAACATTCCTCAAAGGAACCAGCATTGTCTCCTAGTTGGGTTTTAAATACCTCAATAATCTCACGTTTGGAAGGGAAGAATAGCTCGCTTCTCCAATGGCTAAGCAGTTAACTGCTTGTGAGAAAAAAGATATCACCTTTTTGCACCTGGGGAAAAGGATTCTGACTCTTAGCGCAGAGAAACCCTGGGCTTTCATCCTTTCTCTAGAATACAGGTAGTCCTCAACTTATGACCACAATGGAGAGCAGAATTTAGGTTGCTAAGCGATGTAGTCGTTGAAAGGACCTGAGTTTCCAACTGTTTTTACTGCAGTTGTTCAGCAAATCATGCCATTTTCAAGCGAGCCAGAGATAGTCCTTGACTTAGGCATGATAAGTGAGGCCAGTATGTAAGTGACATTAAGTGATGCAGTCATTAAAGGGCTGGTCACATGAGGAGATCCCAATTTTACAACTATTTTTACACACTGTTGGTTTGCCAAGCAAATCGTGCTATTGTTCAGTGAACAACGTGGCTCGTAAGTGAACAGGTTTTCTCCATTGTGTTCGCTTATTGGAAGCCAGCTGGGAAGTTGCAAATCAGGATCACAAGATCACAAAACACCACAACCATCGTAAATGCGAGCCAATGGCCAAGTGCCCAAATCCCAACCATGTGACGCAGGAGTGTTTGGGTCAGTTGTAACTTTGAGAACAGGTCCTTGGTGCCTTTTCTATCTCTGTTGTAACTCTGAGCGGTGATTGAACAAATGGTGGTAAGTTAAGGACTACCTGTAGACATGTACACTTAGTCTTGGACTTACGACCGCAATTGATGCTGCTAAGTGAGGCTTAAATGAGTTTGGTCCCGTTTTACAACCTTTCTTGCCACCGTTGTTAGGCGAATCACTGCAGTTGCTAAGCTAGTAACAGGGTTGACCCCTCAAAGGTGCTTTTTCAAGTGACAACTGGACTGGTTTTTCTTTGAAGACATTTTGGTTCTCCTCCAAGAAGATTCTTCAGCTCTATTAACCCTCAAGTAACAGGGTTTGTTGGAGACACGGTGGCTCAGTGGCGAAGACACTGAGCTTGTTGATCAGAAAAATTGGCGGTTCGAATCCCTAGCGCCGCATCACAGAGAGTGAGCCCCCATTACTTGTCCCAGCTTCTGCCAACCGAGCAGTTCGAAAGCACGTAAAAAATGCAAGTAGAAAAATAGGAACCCCTTTGGTGGGAAGGGAATAGCGCTCTGTGTGCCTTCGGCATTTAGTCCTGCTGGCCACATGACCATGGAGACGTCTTCGGACAGCGCTGGCTCTTTGGCTTTGTAACGGAGTTGAGCAGCGCCCCCCTAGAGCCGGAAAGGACTAGCACAGATGTGTGAGGGGAACCTTCACCTTCACCTTTAACAGGGCTGTTATGTGAATCCAGTTTCCCCATTCACTTTGCTTGTCAGAAGTCCACAAGTCTTAAAGTTGCCAAGTTTGGAGACCTCTGCACCTAAAGCCTGCATGCTCTTTTGTTCAAGCACATGGCCTGTTACACATATTTGACTTGGCGGATTTGCTTCCTCTTGGTGCAGGGATGCGCCTAGCCATGGCAAAATTTGGAGAAAAAAAAGGGAGAGGCTAATCAAAAGGAAAGCACTATTCCTAAGACCTAATAATAATAAAATGCAATTTAATTTGCTTGAAGAACAAGGAGACACTATCCTGCCAGCATAAGTCTACTCTGCACAAAATTGGAGCAGAAAGGGGGACAAAGGAGCATGCCACGCCTTCACAAAGACCAATTTCATTGCAATGAGTCACCTCTAATGAGTTTCCCAGAGTGCCTGCCTGTTTATCACACTTAATTGTGCTCTTTTCTACCGAGGCTGCTTTAGTAACACACAAACATAAAGGAGATACATCAGCTGCCACTTTGCAGCCTGTGGAGATCCAATTATTTCTCCATCAGACACTGTCCATGACGGGGCACAGCTAAACTTAAGTTATGGGTCAACCAGAATGGAAATTTTTTAGCTTCAGTGTTTTCTCCCCAAGGTCCATCAAGACAAAGCACATGCACCAAAAAATCCAGTGAATTTCACCGAGGGTCTGACTTTTAATGGAGGATGTTAGGAGCGCATCTTCTGGCCCTCCTTAACTTACTTCCAAAATAAGGGATCTCTAATCTTTAAGAACTGGACTTTGAGAGCACATTTGGACCTCACCAAAATAAGATGGGCGACAGGCAGTGGTGGGATTCAAAAAATTTTTACTACCGGTTCTGTGTGTGGATGTGTGTGTGCGGTTGTGTGTGTGTGTGTGTGTGTGTGTGCAAGTGGAAAAGCGACAGGAAGAAAAATAATAATAATCTATGCTTTTTCTACTCTAGGGGGTAAGGATGGAAGGAAAATATCTGATAAACGTGCTCTAAAGATAGTATTTACAGAGATTTGAGCTTTTCCCCCCACAACAAACAAGAATTTTTTCGTCATGGTTGCCATTCTGCTAAGCTACACATCGCAAGCTGACAGCCTGACATCATGAATGGGAGTAGGGAGCAGTGCAGGTAGGATGGGGACTCAGAGGAAATGACTGTCCCATAAGAAGACCATCCTGTGAGAAGCAGAGGTGGCATTCAGCCGGTTCTGACCAGTTCTGGAAAACAAGAAGCGGAAATTTTGAGAACCGGCAAATTCCCACCTCTGACTGGCCCCACCACCCCCATCTCTTCTCTGCCTCCTGAGTCCCAGCTGATCAGCTGGGTCTCCTTTGGTTGCCCTGCACTGGAGAATGGAGCTGGAAAGCAGGTTAGTGGGATGGGGAGGGAATGGGGATTTTGCAGTATCCTTCCCCTGCCACGCCCACCAAGCTATGCCCACAGAACCAATGGTAAAAATTTTTGAATCCCACCACTGGTGAGAAGCACCAACCATCTCAAGTTCACACCAAAAGAATGGGGAGCCGGTGAGTGTG
This sequence comes from Laticauda laticaudata, assembly GCA_004320025.1. NCBI lineage: Eukaryota > Metazoa > Chordata > Lepidosauria > Squamata > Elapidae > Laticauda > Laticauda laticaudata. The sequence goes on along the minus strand of BHFT01036053.1, from coordinate 366,765 downwards.
AAGACAGGGACCATTCCCCAAACAATTTGTTAACACTTGACTGGACTTTGACCAATAAACCAGGGGGGCTGGCTGGGAACAAGGGGAAGATAATTATATCTTTTGCGCATGAAAATGTCAGATCCAGCTTTGCTTCTTCTGTAACCACTTTTGCTTTTGTAAAGTTATGTAAAGTATATATAAAGGCTAATCATGGACCTTCCTAACTATGTTGTTTGTATCTTTATTATTTGTATTGACTGTTTCCTAGTATGATTTGATTGCTTATTGTACCCTATGACTATCATTAAGTGTTGGACCTGATGATTCTTGACTCTTTACAAGTGTATCTTTTCTTTTATGTTCACTGAGAGCATTTGCACCAAGACAAATTCCTTGTATGTCCAATTACACTTGGCCAATAAAGAATTCTATCCATCCATCTATTTATCTGTCTATCTATCTATCATCTATCTATCTATCTATCTATCTATCTATCTATCTATCTATCTATCTATCTATCTATCTATCCCAATTAGGAACAGTTGATAATTTTCCCACAAGCCAACTTAACAAAGCCAGCTAGGAGTGAGATTTTAGAAAACCTGGGTATCAATCCAAACAGAGACACTCTACAATCCAGGATGATTTTAGAATATTTTATTGGGACTATGCAAAATATCTTGGAAAGGTGGCTAGTTCTCTCATATTAGGGCTAAGCTGAAACCAGTTTTAAAGTGGGATTAAAGGGTTTTTTAAAAGAAAACTTCCTAAATATCCAGTATCCATTGGATCCAAGAATATACATCATCTTCTTTTGGTGTCCATCAAGCATCAAGTCCTACCAGATCCCAATTTTTTTAAACATCATATCTGGGGGAAAAAATGCCAACAGACAACCAGGCTGTTGAATCTTACCACTACTTACAGTCATTATTAACTAAATACCAAAATCCTTTATCTAAATAAATGTTATCCAATCTCTTCTTTAAAATGTTATGGAGCATTTACAGCTTCTGGAGGCAAATTGTTTCACTTGGAAGGGCCCCTGGAGGTCTTGTAGTCCAGCCCTGTGCTCAAGCAGGAAAAACCTGATACTATTTCAGACAATCTCTTCTTAAAATCCCCACAACTTCTGGAGGCAAGACAAAGATCTGTGAAATCTTCCTCCACCAGGTCCACCCCTCTTGGCGAGATTACATGACTTATCACCTGCACAGAATTAATCCTGCAGCAATGATACCCTTCTCTTCTCCCTTTTCACTGTTTTGCCTTTTTTTAAAAAAAAGAAAAAAGAGGAGTGTAATTGGAGAAATTAAAAATAACTCTTTTCCCATGAACACACAATACTTTTCCTTGTAAGCCACCTACTGCACAAAGATAACTCTTCTGGGCTTTTGAAAGTATGATTGTGGAAGAGAAACCCAGGAAGTGACATTTCCACTCACCTGTAGAAGCTTCTGAAAGGCAAACTGAACAGAGCTTGTCCCCCTCTGGCCACTTTCAGGTAAGAACAATCACGTTATTTTCCCTTTCCTTGCCATTTCTACCTTATAATTTCTCCCTGCTTCGCTATGGTCTCCACAATTTCTTATCTGTAGCGAGGAACCTTGAAGAACCTTGATTTTCCAAGGTCTCTTTCTGGCCAAATTAGATGTGAATTTGTAAGTGATTGGTGCCTTTGGAATAATTCTATGAGAGAGAGTTTTGAAGAGAGGTGAAGGAACGAGCGCTGCCCAACGTTCCTAACATGATGGTAGAACATGCCTCGTTCATCTCAATGGGTTTGGGCCACTAGTTGATGAATTACATTCTTGAATAAAATTATTTCCTGGACCCTTCCTGCTGCCAACAGACATTTTAGAAGGAAAAGAATCAACACGCACCTCAACATCCAGCTAAGGTGTCCCTTGACATCCTATATACGTGACGACAAATCCATTTCTCATTTCTTCCGTCCCTGAAGAACCAACTCGTAAAGTACTGTGTGGTCTTCACCATAGCCTCCCCTTCAGCCATTAAGATCTTATGCATCAACCATAAGTTGCTGAAGTCCATCTGGAGCAGCAGCAGGAAACTTGGTGGATCAGTTCCCCAAGCCGTGAGGCTGTTTACGTCCCTCAATCTTTCCGAGTTTGAAGTCATCAATCGAGGGGACAAAGAGGTGCCAAAGTACTTCAATCTCACCAATGACGTGTTGGATAAATGGTCTAATATTGAAAAGGTAAGGTTCCCTCCAAAGAGTTTTAGGGAAAGGAGGGTTCCTGATTGATGTGCATGTCCCCATATCTCTTTTTTTTTCTTTTAACAATTGAAGAGAAATGAGACAACATACCAAATGGTCAGCCCCAAATTTTAAGCAAATCATGTAGTGGGGTTTTTTGTGTGTGTGTATTAAGAGAAGGGTATTATGGAAGAAAATATTGTTTGGAGCTCCATTCCCAAAGAAAACTGTACTTTAGCAAGTGGAAATTTGGAAATTATAACTATAATTTGCGTCTCACCACTTAACCTAATGACCTGCATGCTTGCTTTTTATTTATTTCATTTATTTTTAATTATTAAATTTGTTTGCTGCCCATCAAGGCAACTCTGCATGGCTTGCAACATTAAAATGAAAGCATCAATCTAGGTATAAATGTATAAAATCACATTAACATTGTGATAAATAAATACAACTTTTTTTTCTGTGTAGGTGAGATTTCTCTTCTTAGGATAGTTTATCTTAACTTTTTAAATTAAAAATGGTTTATTTGTTTGCATTTTTCTTTTTCTTTTTTGTATTCTTTTTTTAAAGAATATCATAACGTAACTAATGGTAAAAAAAAGGATAGCCCAAAAGATTGTAAACAACTGACACACTGTATGTATGTAATTGAAAGAGGGTTTTATGTTTTTATGTTTTGTTTCTGTTTGTCATGAAAAATAAAAACTTTGTTAAAAAAAGAATGTCATAAGGTAAGCAAGAAAGAGATTTACAAGAAATATAAATTTGAAAATGTCAGAAGTAACACAAATATTTGTCTATATGTTACAATTTCTGCATCAGTTTAGAACTTTAACACTATAATAAAATTGGTCTACGATGATTAACAGCAAAATCCAAGGTGATATAAATTATAAATCAAAATGATAGATAGTAACAATTTCTATCTCTTTTAAGAATTCTATTCTTAGGGAGAATAGAAGAAGGAGACAAGGAAAATATTCTTTTGTAAGAATAAGAACAAAAAAGGAGAAGAAATAAGAAAATAAAAACAGCTGAATGCTGAAAATTGTCTCCCTGCTCATTGGAATTTTTTTACATTTCTAAAATATTTATTTTATTTTATTTTAAACATTTATATAGCAGCTCATCTTCTAACGAACTCTGAGTAGCCACCAATCGTGAATTTTAAAAACGTATAAAATCGTATTAAAACTATAAAACCAAACACATTAAAAACATTAAAACTATCCTTCCTCAATCTTCCCCAATCTTCCAGTTGTAACAACATCCAGAACTCTGAAGTCAACGACGATTCATTCTGGAGGTAAAGTCCACACGGCTGGAAGACAAAACTCTTCTGAATTTTTATATTAGGCCCAGCCAGCTTTTCTCTATTTTCCTTTCTCATTCTAAGAACTAAAGACAATTCAAAACAATTTTGGAAGATTTGTGATCTGCAGTTGTTTCTGTCCCTCAAGGCCACTTTGAATTCAGTTTCTTCATGCAATGGTGAGCGATTGAAATGTAAATTGTGAATTAAATGTTAAAGGTAGCAATTTTGTAAAGCAAATCTACTTCCTGGGGGAGAAAAACAAGCTATAACAGATACTCTTGGCGGTGGTGCTTTTTAAATATTGTGAAAATAAAATAAGCAGGTGCTTAAAACCAATCACGGAGATCCTTTGAATTTCTGAGTGCCATTTTTCCACCATCATTATAGGTCAGGGAGGCATTTAAGTCTGCAAATGAAACACCTACCTGGGAATAATTTTTAACACACTCAGTGATGTTTTCTTTCCAGTCAACACACGTTAGACTCTGCTCTAATTTCTGGCAGATAATTACATTACTCAGGCAGGGAATACAACAGAGAGCCCTGAGAGGGTCAACACTGAAGATAAAACATCCCTCTAGGAGTGGTGCGATCAGTTAACTAGTTAATCTTGATGATCAATTTTTCATTATTTTAAGTGAAAAGGATGAAGCTTCTTTCTGTTCACAGCTGATGTCCTTCCTTGGGTCTCTTTCAGGGCAGCTCCTTCCAGCCACAACTGTGTTCAAACCCAGAGTGATGAACCAATGGTTATATTCTTCACAAGTGGAACCACAGGTTCTCCAAAGATGGCTGAACACTCTCAAACCAGCTTAGCCTTGGACTTAACTCTATCGGGAAGGTATCTTTCTTAATTTTCTTACACGTCTTGAACTTGACCCCAATCAACCAGAATTCAGTCTATTCCATCTCTTGGAGTTTCATGTAAGGCCTTTGGAGATGTGACAGCCCCAGAGGACAACCACAAAAAACTGAGGACATCTTAAACCCTGTGGAAAAAACCCTGTAGAAAATTTAAGGTCACCTAAAATTGAGGTGAGATCTTGTTTGTTTGAAGGTAATCCAGAATCCCATCTAAAATGTCTGTGTCTTGCAGGGATTGGCTGGACTTCAAACCTTCAGATGTCATGTGGAACATGTCTGATACTGGTTGGGTGAAGGGGTCTATGGGAGGTGTCTTTGGCCCTTGGCTTTGAGGAACCAGTGTCTTCATACACAGCATGCCACAGTTTGACCCAAAGGAGGTTCTAAAAGTAAGAATTATACATCCAAATCATTGGGGGAATGTATTTTGACCTTTGAAACACTCAACAGCCAGCTCCTTCCTTGGTCCATCTGTCTGCTCGTTTAGACAGGAACACAATGCTGTATTTTGGCAGCTTAGAACCAACTTCCAGAGGTGGTAGTATCCGTAACTGATTTTAAAGATAGCTTGGGATTAACACAGGTCTATCATCCAACAAAAATTTTAAAACATAAAATAAAAACAAACCTCAAAGGACAGATCATGAGGTCTTTTTTCTGCCGTCAGTTTTCTATGTTTCTATGTTTTATGTGGACCTATGTTTAGGTTTATGTGAACCTAAATGAGGAGTGGTGTCAATAGATGATTTGGTATTTAGTGGGTCAGACTAGGTAAGATACCTAGGAACTCCTGGCTCTGAGTGAACCCATCCTTTCACCATTATCCCTGCTCTATATTTCTCATTTCTTCTTGACTTTCCAACTCCCTATGCTGGATTTGTATCAAAAGTGCTTTTTGAAAAGGCCCTGTTTTTTCTTGAAGACATTTCCCTCTTCATCTCAGAAGCTTCATCNTGGATTTGTATCAAAAGTGCTTTTTGAAAAAGCCCTGTTTTTTCTTGAAGACATTTCCCTCTTCATCTCAGAAGCTTCATCGGTTCTGGCATGGTTGGTGAGAGGAGACGGAAGGATGAAGCTTCTTGGATGAGAAGCGAAACGTCTTCAAGGAAAAAAATCCCAAGAAAATCCAGTTGCCTTTTGAAAAAATGAGACAGCTGTGACCTGGATGACTGAGAATCTCCATTGACATGCTGGATTTGTAGATTATTATTGTTGTTGTTGTTATTTTATTCATTAAACATGAAACTCAAGTCAACTGAACATTTAAAAATGTATCACAAATATCACTGACTGGCACTGATGGTTGATATGGGTTGCTACCAGCATCCTAGGTATCAACCAAATATTATATAACAACAACAACAACAACAACAATAATAATAATAATAATAATAATAATAATAATAATAATAATAATAATAAATTCATTTGCCACCTATCTCATCATGGGCTACTCCAGATCAGCAAAATCTAGAAGATAATAGCTTCGCCAATCTCTAACCCAGGAAGAGCTTTAAGAAAAGAGGAAGATGCAGCTCCATCATTTTCATATCCTTTTCTTCCTCCTTTCCTTTCTTCCTCTCTCTAGACACTTTCCAGGTACCCAGTGACGATCTTGTGCACTGCTCCAACTGCCTACCGCATGCTGGTGCAGCAGGACCTTAGCAGGTAGCTGGTTATGAGTTAACCCATCTGTATGTTTGATTGATTGGTTGGTTGGTTGGTTGGTTGGTCAACAGTGAGGTCAAAGGAATCTGTAATACTAAAACCTTCAGAGCGGTTGCTGCCTACTGGAAATTATCAATACAGAAAAGAGAGCTTAGCTTGTTCTCTTCTAGGTCAGTAGACATCCTCCTTGCAACTTTATACAGATGGTCTTCAACTTACAACAGTTCATTCAATGACTCTTTGAAGTCACGAAAGCACTGAAAAAAGTGACTTATGACCGTTTCTTAACACTTATACTTGTGGCATCCTCAAGGTCATGTGATCAAAATTCAGATGCTTGGCAACTGATTCATACTGATGATAGTTAGTTGCAGAGCTACTGGGTCACGTTTTGCAACCTTCTGATAAGCAAACTCAATGGGGAAGCCAAGTTTCACGTAACAACTGTGTTACTAACATCACAACCACACTTATGCACTTAACAGCTGCAGCAAGAAAGGCCATCAAATGGGGCAAAATTCACATAACAAATGTCTCACTTAGTGACCAAAAATTTGGGGCTTAATTGTGGTCATAAGTTGAGAACACCTATATACAACATTTCTGTCAGCAAATTTCATGAGTCCTTCCTTTGTCTCTCTTTGGGAAAACGTAAATTGCCATTTGTACCAATGATTTATTTTTCCCCTCCTGCATTTTTGTTTTATGTTGAGTTCCTTTTTTAACTGAGAAAGATGAGTATCACTTAATCCAGTCTAAAAACAAACCGTGTATGTATGTATGTATGTATGTATGTATGTATGTATTATTTCTGCTGATTTAATTGTAATAGGTGCCTGTTTAGAGTCTGTTATTGCATGTGTGATTAAAAAAGAAGATCAGCCATTCAGGTATTCAGACAACTGGAGATACATGAACAATAAATAAGAGCTTTATTGTGAAGCTTTTGCAAAAGGGAATTCTGCGCTTTTGGCCGCAGAAGACATGGTTCCCAGAAGGCTGGGGTTTATATACAGGTTCAAATATACAGTCTCTGCCCCTTTTCCGGGTTCACAATCTATCCAGTTATGTATCTCCCTGTGCAACACCCCTATTATTGTAGCATAACATCTGTTTTCTTAACCTGTTTACCCATTTCCAGTAATCTCCATCATGAACATGTTACTGGACAACGTGACCTGCCAAATATATAACCTTTATACAAAACAAGAGAATTCTTACATAATATTCCAGTAAATATATCTTAGGTTAACACAGAGGTTAAAAATGGTGTTACCATTGCTTTATATTTTCACAGGTATTATTTTACATATCACAGCATGACACCTGGTATTTGCTTGACAAACTGTGCAAACCCAATACTGTGGTTTGCAAAACATGGCTGATTGTGAATGAACCCAAAGGTGACTGATTCAGACAGTTATGGTTAAGGAAGCCACTACTTAAGCTGTGGCAGAAATCGAGTCTTAGTTTTTTTCTTTATCATCATGTAAATATATGTTTAACATGTTGCAACCTTCGTAGTGATAGCATCTCTATGCCACAAACCAAGGTTGTTTGTTGATGGACATCTTTCGGGTCATCACTTTCCCTTCTCTTAGTTCTTTACTTTTAACCAGGATTTCACAAGAGTCTATTTTGTAAAGACCACAAAAAAAATATTTGAAATAAATCCCCAGGAGACAAATATCTTCTTTTCAATCCCAATATAAATCCGTGTCAACTCATAAAACATTCCTATGCCTGTTTTAGTAGTTGCCATAAAAAAGGAAGGAGGGGAGAGGAAGGAAATATGGAAGAGCAGTGCAGTAGTTTGAAAGCGAAAGTACATTCCAACTCTTTAACTTTAAAAGACTGTAACTAAAATACCAGAGCTTTTGCTCACGAATATATTTAATTGGAGAATGTGAATGATGACCCTAGCCTGTGAAGGTGTTCAATTGGAGAATATGATTTATGACACAGCCAGGGGGGAGGGGGGAAACAGGGTCATAGGGGACTGTAAATTACATATTCCAGAGTTGGCTTCATACAGGGCAGTGCCAGTATGTCGCTTCTAATAAATCCTTGGAAGTTTCTTGGCTCGAGAATCATGATTTAATTAGGGCAATTGCTGGAATCCTGACACTATGTCAGACTTCTCTCGACAAACTGAAGTGGAAATAGGCGCAACAAGCTTGCGAGCATGCAAGAATCCCTTGTAAGTACAGTATATTGATTCCAGAAAAGTTAATGAAGCCATTAGGAAAGAATTCCAGAGACTGCCATGTTTCAAACACAGGCCCTATTTATGGTGGAATCAAGATCTTGCGCTTCTTTCTCCAGTCTGCATGGTATGTGTTGAGTTTCAAGTCTCACTCTTTGAGGTGGGAGGGAAAGTTTCTACCTGCCTTTTGGTTTTCATTTAAAAAAACAACCCTGCCTGCTTTTAGTCTGACCTCTTGATCAGTAGCTACCATGAATGGTTTTGTTTTCAAGGTGGGAAAAGCATTTGTGGTTTTGTCTCCTAAGTTCGCATCACACAACCCAGAGAAATTAACTCGGGAGCTGCAAGACCATGTCAAGAAAGTGACAGCTCCATACAAGTATCCCAGAAAGGTGAGTGTTATAACTAGGTAGTGTTGAATTATTCAGAAGCCTGCTCTGAAGGGCAATAACAGAATATCAGAGTTGGAAGGAACCTTGGAGGTCTTCAAGTCCACCCCACTGCTCAAAAAGGAAACCCTGTACTATTTTACACAAGTAGTTGTCCAATCTCTTCCTAAAAGCCTCCAATGATAGACTAACACAATTTCTGGAGGCAAGCAGTTCCACTGGTTAATTTAAATTTCTCCTTAGTTCTAGGTTGCTTCTCCTTGCTTAGTTTCCATCGTTTCTTGTCTTGCTTTCTGGTGCTTTGGAAAATAAGTTGACCCCCTCTTCCTTATGGCAGCCCTTTGGATATTGGAACACTACTATCATGTCATCCCTAGCCCATTGGGGGTGGGGTGTTGGACTGGATGACCTACAAGATACCTTCCAACTCTGTTAATCTGTATTCTGCATTCTAATCCTTCTTTTCATGAAATACCGTTGTGGTGTTTGCAGCTTAATAACCATGGCAAAGAGTCTGTCTCACTTAACAACCACCTTCTTAGCAGCAGAAATTATCTCAGCTGGAGTCATAATTCAGGAACTACTTCAATCTCCCTGACTTTAGAAAAGAAGGTGTAATGGTTCTTTTTTTTCTTATTTCGTAAGGTGGAATTCGTACAAGAGCTGCCCAAGACGATCAGTGGCAAAATCAGAAGGAACGAACTGCGAAAATGGGAATGGGGAGAAATTTAGTTCCATGTCAGTTTCTCTCTCTCTCTTGATCCCATCATTGTTTGCAGAAAGGTCAGCTGGCAGATTTCTGCGCAACCAGGTTTAATTCCTGCAAGACTTCTGGGTTTTCCAACGAGTATCAATATTGTTCCTGTGACTTCTACTAAATACGGTAGTTTAAAAAAACATTTGCCATTTGCTTAAAACTTCCTTTTATTCCTTTTGACTTGGCAATTGGAATTGTTGTGTTTCTGATCAGGCTGCAAATCACTTTCTTCCCACTTTTCTAACATCTTTCATTTTATTTAGGGATCCAGACCAATAAAATGCAACACAATCTTTTAAAATGTAGAACCGCCAAAATTTTGAATTTTGTATGTCCTGGACAGCTTCTTGCAAATGCTTTTGAAGTCGTGCTAGCATTAAGTCATTAAACAGAATTATCTTATGTGTAAAAGAAAATTTCTTAATCCAAGGTAGGCCACTAGTTCAGCTTATGTCTTAATTAATCAACTAATATTAGCTCTCAAATAGTACATGCATAGTTTCTACATTCAAAACTGCAAATTGAACTCTTTCAATTACTTTGGATCACAATGTTGAGGTCACAAACATCCCCAATCAAAGCTGTCTATTTGGCGATCAAAACAGCTCTCTCCAACTCAAGGTGCTTGAGCAGCATTTTTGAATTTTGTAAAGTTCTTTAAAGTTGCCAAGTTTGCTCTAGATTCTTCTATCCTTTCCATGCATGTGTATTGATAGATAAATGATTAGATGATATGGATGGATGGATATAGATACCGTAGATAGATGTGAGATAGATAGATTGATCCGACAGATGATATAGATACCATATAGATACTGTAGATGGATGCTAAATATGATATATACAGTGGATAGATAAGATATAGATGTATATAACTATACCTATCTCTATCTATCTATCTATCTATCTATCTATCTATCTATCTATCTATCTATCTATCTATCAAGATATGACACACTGTAGATTAGATAGAGATGGAGATAGATGATTAGATAGATGGTGATAAATGATTAGATAGATAGATGATAGAGATAGAATGAGAGATAGACAGAGAGAGACAGAGTTATGGGAGATTTTTCTTCTACAAAGCAGATATCCTTGCCACAAATAGCAGTAAGTGAATAAATGAACCAACAACTGATCTGTTCCTTTGCTTACTGATTTTAAAAGGCAGAATTGCTCCCACTGATCATTTATCTCCACACACTGAATTTTGAGTTTTACAAAGAGAAGGGTGGTTTAAAAAAAGAAAAAAAGCAAAGAACATGTGTTAGCCAATCTGTTCCAAACCAAACCAAAGTCAATTTAATAGAAAACAACATATAAAAAAAGAACAAGCACGGACAAACTGGAAAGTATTATACCCCTGCAAAGATGTTATGCTGTGAATGTTTATTTTCAGGCAAGAAATTCCTCCCAGAGAAAAGCTGGATTTTGTCTCCCACAAGAATTACGAGTTTGGAGCATTAACACGTCTTTCTAACAGTGTAACTGTAAATCAAACATTTTTCAACATAAGATGTATATTTTCCCCAAAGCCCTGTACGGTTAATATTTTACAATTCGCTTAAGATCGTTAAAAGGGTCTCTACAAGCAAGCCCATCAAAGTTCCTCCAAGCTCAATATTCACCTGTTAAAAGAGTTACAAGAGAAACCTGAACATGTTCCCAAATCAGAAAAAGCACCAGAACATTAAAACTATCTATTCTCCATAGACCAGGGAGGGTTTCCAAAGTTGGCAACGTTAAGACTTCTGAACTTCACTTCCCAGAATTCACGCAAGGCTGGCTGAGGAATTCTGGGAGTCGAAACCCACCTGTCTCAAAGTTGCCAAGTTTAGAGACCTTTGTGATAGACTGACATCTCAGAGGTGCTGTTTTTCCAGAGGGGATCAAAATACGAGCTCCATACAGATGCCAGCTGAAGAGGAAACGATCATGTTTGTTCTCAAGTCACGCTAGACTTCGCATCAGGATGCTGGCTTGGTAACTAGACCGTGATTACAGGAAAATCTGGCAGGAAACAGCTGCCGTAATTTACTTGGGGAAAAAAATCTACGATTTGGAAACACAAATTGTTGAGGATGAAGAGTTCAAAACCACCTTGCAAAAAAAAAAAAAAA